>CANUEX010012465.1:0-33681 GCA_948099535.1 Jatropha multifida
GCATAGTGTCCTTCACCTAACCAAGGTTCAGACACTCCTCCAAATGAAAGGGGAAAATGTTTTCTTTTAAATTAACCAGATTTTCTCAAAGATAACCCCACTCAAAACCACACTAAAATCAAAGAACACAAAAGCATGAAGTAAAAGTTCATGCCCTTCCTCCTAAGGAGGTTCGACCAAGTGAAGGGGAAGGAGAAGTGGATGTTCCTCTTCTCATTCATGCATTTCATTATGCTTAGAACACATAGGAAATCATGTAAAAACAATCAAACAATCAATTCCCCAACACAATTCACAAAATCATCAAAAATCGTTCAAAACCTTAAAATTGGAAACTTAAAGAAATGAAAGGAGAAAGAAGATATTAGTGCACTAACCTTCAAAAAAAGGTAAAAGAAGCTTGGCGAGCCTCAATTCTTGGATTTCTCCTTCCCTTTTGAAGAGGGTTCTCTAACTTCTTCAAAGTAGGAAAAATGCACATTAAAATCAAAAATTAACAAAAGAAATAGATGGAGCATGACTTAATGCATCAATTACAAGTCTAAACCTTAAATTCTACTTAGTAATTCACAAAACTCAAGATTCAAAACTTACTTTCTTTGATGGAAACTTCAAATTCCTTAGCTTAGGACTCCAAATTGTTACTTCTTCTACTTAATTGTTAAGGTTTAATTACTAATATTTGGTTTAATTCATGAAATTTGAGGTATTTTAGAGGTAGAGAAAATGATAGAAAATGGAGGAAAATGGAGAGAGAAAATGGCGTGGAGAGGAGAGGAAGAAGATGGTGGAAAAGTGTTGATGAGTGGTAACTTTTAAGCAGAAAAGTCAAACTTGGCTTCTTAACTTTATGCCAAATGAATGGCTATGATCAAGTCAATGTATTCTCATCCAATGGCTCTAAATATTTCTCAAATAATTCTTCTCTAATTATTATTTAACTCCACCATTTAATTAAATTAACTCCACAAAAATAATTCCTCAATTATTCCTTAACATACTATACTAGAAAATACTATTCATTTAATGCCTTAATTCTCCAAAAATATTCATGAAGTACTTTCTACCCACCTAAATCATGCAAACATGCTCCAAAAATATTAAATACAATATTAGACATGTATAATAATTTTTTCGGACCGAAATAATACCAAGTCCCGAACCGATGGTACTATTCACAGACCGATAAATCACTGTTACCGATACTGAAAAAGACACTGAAAAATGGACTGTTACAAGCAGCTTCAGCGCTGCTCTTTCTCTTCTGCGCCACCTCAGGCCACCACTCCAGTAGCTGGTTCTCCGATCCAGCAGCCCTTGGCTTGATTGTCTCCAATCTTTGGAATTTTGGACTAATTTATGTGATTATGGGTATTAAAAATATCCTTATAAATTTTCAGTTAATTTCTTGAATTTTAATTCTAGGAAGAAATTGGTTGATTGTTGGGAATGATTTATTAATTGTGGTGTTGAGTACATATATTTGATTTGGAAGTTGATTAATTGAAAATAAATTGTAGGCTGAGAATAAAATCTGTAGTAGAATATTTTTGTAATAAAATTTAGAAAATTCAATTAGTTGAATTATTGGAGATTGATAATTTATTTTATTAAGGTAGTGAATATTTGATTAGGTAGAAAGAATTTAATTAATAGAAATAGTTTAATTGATAATTAGTTTAATTAAAGAATTTAGCATTTGATATTAGAATGTAAGCATAAAAGGTATATTTAGAGATCGATTAATATTACGTTATAGATTTAATGGTGAAATCTTTGGTATATTGAATTGAATTAAGGCGGTAAGTTGAAAATTAAATAAGAAGAAAAATATGTATTAAAGGATTATTGTTAGTTACTTGCTAAAATAGAAATATGAAAATATTTTTAAGGTTGTTAGAATCTGTGAATTAAGTGAATCGATATATAGATATATTTTGTGCTTATTAAGGATTAATTAAAGTAAATAAGTTAAATACTTATTAGATGTTTGGAGACTGTAATTAAGCTAAGTAAGAAAAAGATTACTGGAGGCAGAACTATATTTATATAAAATGAAAATATTATCGATTATATTATATTGGTGGTGAATTTAGAATATTTTAAAGGTTGTGACGAGAATCGAATTGATTAAGGTTAACAGCTAAGTAGTATAGAATTTAAATTAGTTTTAATAGAGATATGATGTAATTTGTTGGATTAATTTTCTATTTATTATTTCGCGTAGAATATAATAGTTGACTGATGAATCCCTTTTATATTTTCATATTCATAGATCGTCTGAGCTCATCTACTGCTCCTCTGCACTAGAACCAGAATTAGGATTTGAATATCCTAATATCACTGTGAGTAATAATAAATGGTGTATGATGTGCATTTCATAACATCATGATTATATATCACTATAAATTTGTTACGTTATGTCATTAAATATTTTATATCAAGATATATTATATTATTATTTAATAATCATATCATCATATTTTATAATATGCATATTAATTATTGATCTGATGATTGGAAATTAGATGAATTATTGATTAAATGTGTTGTAATATGGATTGCCTTATTTGAGTGGAATTAGAATGAAGTGGGTCACCATGGGTTTGTGAGGGCGGTCTTCGATATCATCAGCTATGTATGGGAAATCGGCGCCCCCATGTACATCTGATGGTAAATATTAATATGATATGAATAACCACATATTGGCCTCCTAATGGTATGGAAAGAAAAGAGAGCATGGAAAAATAATGAGAGGGCTGGTTAAGCGAGGATTAGACCAGTTGACCATGTATGGGGGACCGGCTCCCTGGTGCACACGTATGAGAGGATGAGCCGTGTGGGAGGACGACTCATCGGGGGTTTCGATGACGCCACAGACTAATTTTCACGTGATTGATTATTTGAAGATGAATTTGTTGTGGATGTTGATACTGTGACATATGCATGACTAGCAGTGTGATTAGTTTTGTGACTAAGGATGCATTTTGCATGATTGTCTAGTCATGCATTATTTATTATTATCCACTGAGTTTGTGAAACTCATCCCTCCTCCCACTAACTTTTTTTCCAGGAAGTAGGAGATCCCCAAGGGAGAATTAAGGCTCTGTATTCTCTTCCACTGAGCTCCAAAGTACATTTTTAACTTATACAGTTAATTAATTTAAATACTGTTACTTTGAGAAACTTCTCTATTTTTGGATATTTTGTACTCCGCATTCTTAGGAGGTATATTTTAATTATGTATATTATAAGTGACCTATTATATGAAATAACAATTGTCCTAAATACTTGTTTAGGTGTATGTGTGGCTAGTAAACATAGTATGCTTAAGAGTTATTGGGCATAATTATATGTGATTAATTAAGATATTTATCATTGGGTCGTGATTATATGGATACTGGACTCACATAGGCAACGTCTATATGGGCTCACTATTACTAAAGGACAGCTATACTCGCATATGGATTTTACAATCATGCTTACTAATGGCCTCAGGGGCCTTAAGCTTACTTAGATCCTAGTGTCGGTCCGGCCCACGGTATTGGGTCATGACAATATGAATGCCTGTTCGAGAGTCTATGAAGTGGGGGCAAGGTCTGGTCTTGCGTGTTTTAGGAAGGGATTTGAACTATTTTGGTTACGTTACAACTGAAACTGTTGGGGTAAAGGGGTAAATGCCTAGTTCATTTTCTATGTCATGGTGCAATGTCTAATCTTGCATGTCTAGTTGAGGGATCATTTGAGGGTAATATAGCCATCGCGACACTACCCATATGAGCCATCTCAGCATTGTTCAAGACGAGTCATGGTGATACTCGGGTTAGAGGATGAGTGGTGGTTGTCAACGCTGAGGCCGAATCAAATTTTGTGGAGATTTGATTGGTATGAGATTAGCAAATTTCTAGTTTGATCTGCGGAGTACCAAATGCCTTATCTACTAGGCATGGATAGCATCACATTCTTCCCTAGTTCTAGACTGATGAGGTAGATGGGCATGTTAAGGGGTTGCTGCTAGCTGAAGCTCTTTTTTGGGATATACTAGTCTCTCTTCAGATTATTATGGCTATACTAGGTAGCTGGTTGATGTTAGTAGTATGCCCTAGAGCTCATTTGTAATAGGGATATTTTATGAACTATATATTTCATTTTCTTATGGCATTCTTTATTACTTAAAGCTCTTGTTAATTTATTTGCTTAATTTATATCTTAAACTTTATAATAAAGTCCTTGGTATAAAACACAGTGTAGAGGAAATCATGAAGAGTTCATGATGTGCGATTCCTATTGCATGTAGATGTGTTCCTACTAAATTATCCCTAGTCATAGTATTAACAAGATAGGACATTGCTAATACAAATAGACTAACACATGTTATGCTCTTCGGTTAGATGAAGCAATTCTCACAAATTGTAAGCATTGTGATGCTTAGGGTTAACATGTTGATACTTGTTTAAGAAACAACTTCATTGGAGATCTAAATATGAGATCTTCATGTTATACATAACATATATCAGTGAATGAGTTTCTACATATTAGTTGTGCAAGTATCCTTAGACTTAAAATCATCAAAGTTATCTTAAGTATAAAGTTTTATACTTTGACTCAATTGCTTATACTCCGCCATGGGGTGTACATAGCTTAGAGATTGGGTATAGTATGAAGTGCTTGAAGATAATTGAGTGATCAATATAGGATTCACCAACCCAATCCATAATGGGTGTCTGTTGTGTCTTTTCTTAAAGAATTTTTTTATTCAAGAATCTCTTGCCAGAGTAAGGTGCCTCTATGAATGTGATTCATGTAGGTATATTAGAATAAATATTTGAAACAAAGTTTATATCCAATCGTGATTAAGATAAAATGGTGAAAGGAGTTTATTGCATGGAAACTATATATGGGAGGGTTATGGTCAAACCACTTTGACCTTTTGACTCTTAGGTAGTCATGATGCATGGCTAGATGCCTCTCTTGACTTGTACATAATTGAATACATAGTCATTGAGAATTGATAATAATTTAAATATTTTGAATTATAAAAATTCTAGTTTGTACTGCCATAGTGTTTCAGAAGCCCAATAGGTCACACACGTATAGGAAAGAGAATCAAAGGTAAAATGACAATAATCTAATTAGCATGAGATGTCAACGGGGCTAAAAGAAAGAGGAGAAAAACTATATTGGACCATTAAATTAAGTTAAAAGAAAAATAAAATAAAATAAAATAAATAAAAGGGGCTTTTATTAAGACCTTTGTTTGCTTAACTTTATTTTGGCCTATGATTGGATTTGATCTAATTAATGCATATATATATTAAAAGCCCAAGTTTTTTAATATATGCACTAGGTCTAATATTGAAGGGAGATATATATATATTGCTAATATAGCCACGAGATGTGGTGTTGTTAAAAAAAACAACAAGGGAATATTTGTACTCCTATTATTCTCCTCTAACGTTGTAATTCCCTATCTAGCTCACTAGGGAATTTTGGCCATTGTGTCCTCTCCTTTGTGAGTTCTTCTTCTCTCATCCTAGTGTGGATTACTATTGGAGGTGATCCAATTGGATTATTGTGGTTTGCTACTATCCAGTAAAGAATGCAAAAACAAAACTCGCTTGGATATCACTTGAAAAGGTATGAATTTTTGCAATTTTTGTAAATTAATTTTATTGATGAATTCTTTCTATTGTTTTGGGGTTCAAGGGCATTTATTTTTCACTGTGCATATGATTATTGAGGCCTTGAAAATTAACAATGGTATCAGAGCCAGGTTTTCGTGAATAGAATTGTTTTTGTAATAATTCTTGAATTTGGTTTTCCTTGAAATTGTTAACTTGATTTCATGCATGTGTTATAATGATTTTATTATTTCATGGGATGAATAATCAGACCTGAACCTTGATGAAATGTTATATATTATGGGTTTAATATAATTTTATGTGTTTTTTTTTACCCAACAAAAATGCAAGTTTGATTAAAGGACATATTTACTAATTTGATTTATTGTTGATTTATGGGGCTGTTGTTGTTTTGATTTGATGTCCGATAGTTCCAGACCTAAATATATGATGTCAATGGAGTTATTTTAATATTTTTGAAGTGACAAAACTGATTGGGCATGAATGAGAGTCATGCTTTTGCACAAAATGTGTAAAGTGCACACATGTTCTTTATTGGTTAGTGTTTGTTGGCAAAACTTAATTTGTAATAAGTTGGCTAGTCCAATGAGCTAATTTGAGTTGATAATACCAATCAATAAATGTTCAAAAAGGTGTTCATGGTTGCTGAATTTGATCCAAAGTCATTTGGATTAATTCTAAAGCAAAACTAGTGCAAATTGAGTTTTTAGCATATATTTAAAAACATGATTTTGTACACTGTCACTTGAAAAATATTTAATTAATAAAATCCCTTATGTTATAATAGTATTATTTATGGAATTATTAACTTTTTTATATTCAATATGAGTAGATAATTAATTTTACAATTTAATTATTAATTGTATTGATAATTGGAAACAAGAGAGCTTAAACTTTGTAAATATAAAAATTTCTTTGATTTTTAATGAGATTGAAAATTTTTCTTTGTAAGTATATTTATGAAAAATATTTTTCATATATGGTTTTAAATTTCATTAATGAGATTAATGAAGTTTGTTTTCAATTATTAGATATTTCAAGGTCAAACATATGCATGAATAAAAAGGTTCTAGAGTTGAATCTTTATTTTCACTATCAAACCGAATTCAAAATTATTACTTTTCTTTGTCCATTAGAAATTGCACATAAGGGTGGATGTGTTGTCATGATGATTTAGTTATGGACTACATGACCAATGTGATTGATCATGCATGGTTTATGTTGGTAAATAGGACCTACGTGTCCTGCCTTTCTCTACTTCTCTATTGTATTTCTTTTTTCACCTAGCTCGCCTCAAATGTAACTTGAGGTTTTCTATTAAGAAATTATGTAATTAGATCACATAGGATTGAATTAAGAAAAGAAGTTTAAGGAGAAGAGGAGGAGAACGCATCAAGCGAAGGACTAAAGAAGAAAGATGTAATAGATAGAGATTTATTATTATTATCATTATTTTCTCTATGGTTTGTAACATCGTGCATTATACCTAGGTATGCCCAAATTGATTTCCTTCATGGCTCGAGGAAGTCAATATAGAAAAGTCCATAACTACATCATATTTATTTATTTACATGTTAGTGTGATTAATATGATTTGCATGCCAAAGCATGCCAACCATGTATGATGAGACTTAAAAAGGAAGAAATTCCTCAATTATTAAGACAAAATGCCTTGTACTAATATATAAGAACTAGAGTTCTCTTTAGAATTAGGTTGTTGAGCATACTTAAGCCTATTCTACATAGAATATGTTCAAACCATATTAGTAGACTCTTCTAAACTAGTTCTTTAGTTTATTGAGCATACTCAAGGCTATTGAATTAGAGGCAAGATTGGGAAATGTATATGAGATATGAATGGATCAAGAGTTGATAACCCAATGATTCAGTAGTTGCATAAATATGCAATTGGTATGTGGTACCTACCATCTGAGTTAAAGTTGGCTTGTTGAGCATACTCAAGGCTTAACTATAACAAAGAGGGATACTGACCCATTAGGAGAGTTTCTTTTTATGGGCTCTCTTGGAACAACAGTAAGGGTTGTTGGTTCGCAATAAAATAGTGGGAGTTAATATGCATTTAATTAAAGACCTTATCAATGCATTAATTAACATATTCATACTCAACATGTTTTTTCAATTTGACATCTAGATCAATACCATCATGAGCACTTCAAATTTGAACTTAAGAAGCATTCTTGACATGAACAAATTGACTAGCTCCAATCCTGGCACTGAAACTTGAGAATAGTTCTCAGGTATGAAAAGGTGGTCTATGTATTGGATAAGGCCATCCCACCTATTCCAAAAGATGATACTACTATTGAAGAACAAGTAGCTTATTTAAAGCATTCTAAGGATAATGAGTTGGCAACATGTATCATGCTTGGCTTTATGTCTTCAGAGCTTCAAAACAGCATGAGCATATGGATGCTCATACCATCATTTTCCATCTGAAGGAGCTGTTTGAAGAACAAAGCCGTACAAAATAATATGAGATATCAAAATCATTATTCCATTGTAGGATGGTGGAAGGGACTTCAGCTGTTGCACATGGGCTGAAGATGAATGGGTATATTGAAAGGCTTGCCTTTTTAGGTTTTGTGATGGATCATGAGTTAAGTGTGGACTTAAACTACAATCTTTACCTGATTCTTATTCACAATTTGTGCTTAATTATCAATTGAATAAGATTGAAACCACTTCGCCTAAATTAGTGAACATGCTCAAAGTTGCTGAAGGTTCTATAAAAAAGAATCAGAAAGCAATTATGGTTGTTGACTCTTCTACTTCCATAAAGATGAAGAAAAGGAAGAATAAGAAGAAGGAAACAACCAAGGCCCAAGGTGGGATCAATAAAAGGAAGGGCAAACAACCTATTGTTACTAAGGAGACAAACTCCAAGGGGACTTGTTTCCATTGCGGTAAGACTGGACATTGGAAGAGAAATTGCAGGACCTTTCTAGAGTCTCTTAAGAAGGAGAATCTTACTAATGCTTTGACTTCCAGTATTTATGTTATTAAGATAAATACAAATTCTACTTCTAACAACCAATTATGGGTATTGGATACCGATTGTGGTTTACACTTATGTTTTGATTTGCAGGGCCTAAGGAATAGTAGAAAGGTAAACAAAGGAGAAGTGGACCTATGTGTAGCAAATGGAGCAAGAGTTGCTGCATTAGCTATAGGAACATATTATTTAAATTTATCTTCTGGATTAGTTTTGGAACTTAATAATTCTTATTATGTTTCCTTTTTGTTAAAGGATATTATTCCAATGTCTTGTCTTTTGAATAAGGTTTTGAAGTTTCCATTAATAAAAACAATGGTTGTTCCTTGTTTTTGAATAATATATTTTATTATTTTGAATCAAGTGTTAATGAAATTTATATTCTTAATGATGATAAAGAAATTAATAATATAAATACCAAGAGACCTAAGAAAGATAGCTTAAAGCCATCTTATTTATGGCATTATTGACTTGGTCATATAACTGGTGAGAGATTATTGGAAAAGTTGAGCTAGGAGCTCATTGTTTATACCAAGAGGAGTGAGGGCACCCACACACATTTTCAAGTGAGTCTTAGGGAATGTGGTGCCATCAAATTCGTCAATGGTAGGCATCTAGAACTTGGTAGGCAGCCTGACCTATAGAATGAGTGGGAGAGAGTCTACATCAATCAAGTCTTCATACTTCTTAATGCTCTTTTGGAACTTCTCAAAGGAGTCCATTTTCTCCATCTTTTTCTTAACCTCCGGAGAGGCAGAATCATTCGCTGCCTAACTTGGGGTGGCAGTAGCATTAGAAGTGATCCCTATCTTAGGAACTGACCCTCAAGCAATCTGATCGATGTTGGGTGGAATGGCAGGTTGCTCATTAGATTCCCCAGTCTTGTTGGGATGAGTGTTGATATTCTGACTGGTGGTTATCAAGGTCCTTACATCCCCTAGAATGGTCTCTCTCTAGGTAACAATGGTTTTCTGAAAGCATTATACTCTATTAGCATTGTCCAAAAATGGGTTTCTTATTCTTGGAGCATCTCTTCCATTAGTGTTGTGAAGTCATTAGGTAGAGCCATTATTGTTGTTGTTCTTCGATAGAAGCAAATAAAAGAAGGGTATCAATACACATCCATTGTAGAGATTTTTTATGCTCAGGTCAGAGTTAGAGGGTGCTTAGGTTAGGTTTTGAGGCTTTTGGTGATAAGAGGAAGCAATACGCGAGCCAAGATTTGATGGCATAACTCAGGCGTGGCCCCTGATTTGGGGAGTGAAGGTGCTTAGGTTTGATTTAAGGCTTTATAGTCTAGGGTGCATAGGTCAGAGTCTGAGGCTTTGATAGTGTGAAGTGCTCAGGTCAGCTTTGAGGCTTTTGGATAGGAGGAAGCAATGCACTAGCTAAGATTTGATGGGGTGACCCAAGCACTACCACCGGTTTGGGAAATGACGGTGCTCAGGTTCGATTTGAGGCTTTGGTAATTTGAGGCGCTCAGGTCAAGTTTGAGGCTTTGATAGTTGTAAGATGCTTAGGTTAGGTTTGAGCCTTTTGGATAGGCGGAAGCAATGCATGAGCCAAAATTTGACGACGTGACTCGAGCATACCGCCTGGTTTGGGAAATGAAGGTACTTGGGTCTAATTTGAGGCTTTGGTAATTTGAGGTACTTAGGTCTGATTTGAGGCTTTAGTAATTTGAGATGCTCAGGTTTGATTTGAGGCTTTTGGATAGAAGGATGCAACGCACGAACTAAGATTTGATGGCATGACATGGGCATTGCCCCCGATTTGGGAAATGAAGGTGCTTAGGTCTAATCTAAGGCTTTTGGAGGTGCTTAGATCTGATTTGAGGCTTTGGAAATTTTAGGTGCTCAGGTCAAGTTTGAAGCTTTTTAGTAATCTGAGGTGCTCAGGTCTGATTTGAGGCTTTGGTAATTTGAGATGCTCAGGTCTGATTTGAGGATTTTGAATAAGAGGAAGCAGTGCATAAGCCAAGATTTGATAGCATGACTCGAGCATTGCCCCTGGTTTGGGAAATGCAGGTGCTTAGGTTTGATATGAGGCTTTTTGAGGAGCTCAGGTCTGATTTGAGGCTTTAGTAATTTGGGGTGCTCAGGTAAAATTTAGGCTTTCTAGTAATCTGAGGTGCTCGTGTCTAATTTGAAGCTTTGGTAATTTGAGGTGCTCAGGTTTAATTTGAGGCTTTTGGATAGGAGGAAGCAATGCACGAGCCAAGATTTGATGGCATGGATTAGGCATTGCTCTCGATTTGGGAAAGGAAGGTGCTTAGGTATGATCTAAAGCTTTTTGAGGTGCTCAAGTCTGATTTGTGGCTTTGGTAATTTGAGCTATTTAGATCAGGTTTGAGGCTTTTAAATAGGAGGAAGTAATGCACGAGCGAAGAATTGGTGGCATGACTTGGGCATTACCCTCGGTTTGGAAAATGAAGGTGCTTAGGTGTGATCTAAGACTTTTTGAGATGCTCAAGTCTTATTTAAGGCTTTGGTAATCTGAGGTGCTCAGGTCTAATTTGAGGCTTTTGGATAGGAGGAAGCAATGCACGAGCTGAGATTTGATGGCATGACTCAGGCATTGCCCCCGATTTAAGAAATAAATGTGCTTAGGTCTAATCTAAGGCTTTCTGAGGTACTCAGGTCAGGTTTGAGGCTTTTGGATAAATTCAAATATATTTCCTTGGGTAGGGATTGGTGTTTAGGTTTACCGCTAGTTAGTGAATAGGTGACCACCGATTGGTCTTTGGTTACCATTGGTTGGTGTTTGGGTTACCACTGCTGAGTGTTTGGGTTACCACTAAACTGATGTTTGGTTACTACTAGATGGTGTTTGGGTTGCCACTGGACTGGTGTTTGGTTACTGCTGGTTGGTGTTTAGGGTGACCACTGGTTGGTGTTAGACTCTTGGTCCATAATATGTAATGTGTGAGTACATGAATGTTATGCCAAAATGGTTTCATGATGAAGAGTGCATATAATCCTAGAGATCGGATCTAGGGTCATTACGAACTTTTGGTGGATTGGTTTGAGGGTCCCATCCGCTAGAGTTGGTATATACCTCATTATTTGACCATGTCGTTTCAAATGAAATGATTGGTACACCAAACCCTTTACTGTAGCATAAGGAACGGAGGTGCACTAGATGAGTCAGTAGCTTTCTCGATTGGGGATAGCTTTAAGGAAGATTGCCTCAAAGTGATAATAGCAACTTGGTTTGATTATTTCTAATGACGAGAAAATATCCCAAATGATGCATGTGTATGTATGCAAGGTGATTTTCAATTTAAACCCAAACTGGAGATCCGAAACCTACTCGGTAGTCCTCTTACTACATTTTTTAGGTTGAAAAATGCGTAAGGTCCCTAGTGGAGTCTAACTGGACAGTCCCATTGGTCGGTTCACCATAGAGAAGAAATTGGGTGCCGAGACTGGTCGGAACCCTATTGTGGTCCCTTCTCAGTTCATTTTAGGTTTAGTTGTGTATGCGGCTTAATTTTTTGATTAATTAATCTGATTACTAATTTTATCAGTTTTATGGCTATGTTTAGCACTTAAGCGATGTTTGGTTGGCTCTTTGGAGCACTTTAACTGTGTACATTGTATTTAGAGTCACCACCTTACTTTATTTTTGTTTTTGGGGAAAATATAAGGTTAAAACCCCGTGATTGACTCCTTTTGTGTGCCACAATGGATAAAATGCACTAACCTCGAATCATTAGGTTCGGGGACTAGGTTTTCGATTTATTTGCTTGTGGATCAGAAGTTTGGGTTTAAATTGAAAATCAAAATCATTGTTTTGCATGAATGTCTATTTATCGATGCATGGGCATACTTAGAATGCATGTCAATATTTGGAATATAATACATTAAAAGTAAGAAAATGTAATAAAGGTGTGAATTTCATATGGGAGCCCAACTCCAGCCTCGTTATCGAGGAGTTCTAGTTTTGTGCAACACATTCCCCTAAGTCTCGATCGGTCAATTCGGTCGATCACCCACTACCTCATTTATATGAGGATCTAGACGCACGAAGTTCTACCTTTAATCAAGATGGTAGGGCTTTAAAGGTGCCACTCTTAAAGTAGGCTTACTGGTTTATTAGCTAATTTCAGGCTTTTGTTTGAAAATGGGTTTTGAGGTTTTGCCAGATGGATCGGGCTTAAAGCATGCATAGTGTCGAACGGACGAACCTTAACAATTGATAAGGTGCCAGATGTAGCGGGGTTAATTGACAAAGTCTGAGTTTGAGTGATTATACTCTTGTGCTTGTGATGCGACCGGATCGGAGCTCCATCATGGGTTGTCGAACAAAGACGTCGAGTCTTCCTCCAAATGTAAGCTAAGGTAGGGCAAGAGAACCCATATTATAGTCTTATGTAATATTGTTAAATGATGAATTATTAATCAATAGCTAGATTTGATTAATAATGAATCACCTAACTATTAGCTTTGGCCTAAGAAAGGTCAAAGTGTGATTGAAAGTCGAAAGGATTGACTTTCAAAAGCTAAGTCGAGCTTTAAACTCAACTATGGAAGATGAGCAAAGTTGGAATTTATGGTAGTAGAATCGTAAAAGTGAAAATCAGAGTCATTGATACTTGAGAAGCATTCGATCAAGCAACAAGAGGTGTGGAAATGGGGCGGGGACGAGGGGGATTTTTCCTTTTATAGGTAAAAGGGGTGGTTAACCCAGCCTAGTCATCTCCGACCACCCCTTAATTGGTGCTAGACATCAATTTGCCAACACCAGTAGGGGGTCCTAGTGGCAGCCTGGTTGGCACTGTCGTCGGGGTGATCGATGCAACTGCTAGGGTGGCCGGCGTCGATGCTGGCTAATTACTAGGATGCCCCTCCCTTTTGGTTTATGTGTTTTAGGCTTTCGGGAGTCCATTTGAGGCCCAAGCGATTTTCAATATAGTTGATTCTCGCGCCATTAGAATCGTAGCTGAATTTTCTAGAGCCTAGTGCTAAAATCATGGCCAATAATGTTTTAGCAAATTCAAATTATGGTGCCGAACGTATAGAATAATAATGAGGAGTGGTATGAACAAAGTAATCATGTTTTAGAAGGAAGCGAGGATGAGATAGTAGATGTTTAGAGTAGCGAAGATGAGGAAAGAACAGAAGTTGTGAGCCATGTGACCCATAACAGTCAAATTTATCAGCCATATCTGATTAGTAGCAGGAAGAAAAAGAAAAAGAAAAAGGAAAAGCAAGCTCATTAGAGATGCCAAAAGTGAAAATAGTGGATGATTCTCTAGTCAAACAGATGAAAAGAACACAAGCAAGCATGAGTATGTGGGATTAACTAATTTCATTAAAGGTGCACCGAGAGGCCTTACTAAAAGCAATGGTAGAAGTCTTTGTTTCACCATCGATATCAGTAGTTGACTTTGTGGGACTGGTCTAGTGTGATCCTCTTTTGATTACCTTCTCTAATGATGATCTTCCCCCAGAAGGGCAAAATCACACTAAAGCTTTATTTATAAAGGCTGAAGTAAAAGGATTACACTAAAGCCTCAAGCCTGACCTGAGCACCCTATATTATCCCCCAAAGCCTCAAACCAGACCTAAGCATCTCAGATTACTAAAGCCTTAAATCAGACCTACATATTTCCACTTACTAAACTTGAGGTAATGCCTGAATCATGCCGTCAAATCTTGGCTCGTGCATTGCTTCATCCTATCCAAATGCCTCTAAACTTGATTTGAGGTCCTCAAATACAAGAAAGCCTCAAACCTGATCTGAGCACCTCAGATTACTAAAGCCTCAAACCAAACCTGAGCACCTCAGACTATCCAAAGCCTCAAACTTGACCTAAGCACCTCAAATACCAAAAAGCCTTAAAACCTGACCTAAGCACCCTCTGATTATCAAATAAAGTCTCACACCTGACCTAAGCACCTTCATTTCCAAAACTGGGGGCAAAGCTCAAGTCATGTCATCAAATCTTGGCTCGTGTGTTGCTACCTCCTATCCAATAGCCTCAAAACCTAAACTGAGCTCATCAAATACCAGAAAGCCTCAAACCTGACTTGAGAACCCTTAAATTACAATAAAGCCTCAAGCCTAACCTGAGCACCTCAAATTATCCAAAAGCCTTAGATAAGACCTAAGCACTATTAGTTATATGCCTTATAGCCAATTTCATTGGTTATATTTTGGGATATAATATTTCATGTAATAAATATTTGATTAATAAAAGGCATTTATTTATCTTTTATATTCCATTGATTGAATCTTGATAAAAGATAAAGTCCATGAGACAATATTACTTTGTAAAATAAATTATAATGTGGTTATAACTATGAGTTTTATATTTGCATTAAAGCAATGTCTCTAAATATTCCTGGTCAATATTCTCCTCATTATTGGAAGATGATTAGAGCTGTTGAGACTGGTACATATTATGTTCTTTCCTTAGGGAAACAATTATTCTCATAAGCTAATATATATGTGATATCTAGAACTAATATGTAGGTGCTTGTTATTTAAACAAGTCCATTGAATTGACCTACATGAGAATTCCATATGAAGAGTTACCTGTGTCCATGGAATACTCAAGTGATGGTTGTGTAAGTGATCCTTTGACTTGAGATTACTAAGCTATCTTATACAGGTATGACCATGTTTTGATCCTTTATTCACATTATTCATTATATGAATAATAAGCAATGATTAGTTGGACATAGTAGGAACTGTATGAAGATACTTGTGTAATTAAGAGAGGATTCATTACCTTAGATAAATCAGGGAAAATGTTCTAATTGTTCTTTACTGTTATTGATTAAGAAATTCTTGCGCAAGGTAGAATGAAATTAGCAAATGAGATTTGAAATTTCATTCAATTTATCAATGGCTAAGATTAAGAGAACTAATATGATTTAGTTAAGCAGACACACTCTATGTCTAAGTACTAAATCAGAACATTAATGATGAAGGGATATTAATTACATTGATAAATCATGCACTCAAAAGTTAAGTCAAACCACTTTGACTTTCCAAATATTTTGATAGTCTTAACATGTTGCTAGACAATGTACTTAACCTTCAAATATTAATTAGTTAAAATTTGTTGCCAACATATTTAGAACCTAGAAGGTCACGCACATAAGAATGGATATTAGAAAGTGAAAATGAGAAAGTGAAAATGAGAAATCGAATCAAATATGACTTGATTATAAATAAATTTTTTGGAGTTAAGGATAAAATTGTAATTTAAATTTTATTGCAATTTTACCTAGATTATTAAGTACTGACTTAATTGATTTATGTCTGAAATTTATTAAGATAAATTTTAGATTAAATAAACGTAATATTTTAGTTATGATTTATTTATTTAAATAGTTAAATAAATAAATATAATTAATTAAATTAAAAATTCTAATAACATATGAATTCTGATTTATTTATTTAACTTTTTTAAATAAATAAATAGGCACATATATATTAGTTATAATTTGTTTATTTAAAAAGATTTAAATAAATAATTATAATTTATTTATTTGTGACCTAAAATTTTCCTATATAAGGTTTAAAAGACAGTATAGACTATATGAGTTGAACGTGAGTACGTCAGTTGTTGCTCACAGTCACAAAACAAAACAGATAGCCTACAATTGCTAGCAACATCATATGTTCTAATCTCTCACCTCTCTAAAAAGTAGTTTTAGAGTTTTTCAATTATCCATTTATGTGGATACTGCTAGAGGCCGAACGTTTGGACGACTTGTGGTTTGCAACAACTTAGTCTTGTATATCGAAGTTTTCAAGAATCTGCAAAAGAGGTTCTTCTAAACATATTTTATTACCTTATCTATTTAAACTGATCCCTGTTGGTATAATTAATTTGTTTTAATTTTATTATTCCGCTGCACATATTTGATATTAAATCTCAAGAGTGGTATCAGAGTCATCCTTCAAACGTTTAAGGTGTAAAAATAATATGTTAATTATTGGACTTAATTTGGAATTAATTCATGTGCTGAAAGCTGGTATTTGAACAAAATTAATCTGAGTTTTTTTAAATTTTTAGATCTGATTTTCTATTAAATTTGATTTAGTAATAAAAAAATATAAAAAAAAGGGAAATTCGTTTGTTAAAGAACAGACAATAGTTTCGTTGCTGTCATCGCCGGACCACCGGCCACCGTAGAGCCGCGAGGGCAGCGCTTCGTCTGGCTCGCCTGGACGCGCACCCCCTCCCTGCGGAGCTCCGGCGATGGCGTGATGATGCTGCAACGTTGCTGTGTTTTTGGTTTTCAGATAAAAAAATTATGAAAAACATTTTTCCGGTGAGACAGCGTCGCTCTAGCCGAGGTGAGAGTGGCCGTGGTGGTCCGGCCACCGTGGACCTGTCTCTTGGCGGAGCTGGCGCAGTCGCCTAAGCTGGAGAGGCCGAAACTTCTCTGGCTGGTGGCGCAAGGTTTCAAACGAAACCCGTTGCTGTTGTTTGAAGAAGAAGATGCAAATGTTGCATCATGGTCCCTGAAAGTTTTTGATTTATGCAAATGGGTACAAATCTGTTTTTAATCTATTTCAATTTAGTCCTGAAATTAGTTTTAATTGGGTATTTTAATTAATTTGAAATTAATTAAATTTTAAGGACCATTAAAATTAATTGTCAGTGACTAAAATTGAATTCAGAATAGTTTTCTAATTTTGTTAGAAAAAGAAAATTAAAAGAGTTTACTTTGTAATAAAATTATTTTGTAAATTTATTCCTAATTGGATTAGGAAATAAATTGAATTGTTTATTAATTCTAATATGATTAGAATTAGTAAAATTGATTTATGAAATAATTTTATAATTTCTAAAATTAATTTAATGAGATTTGATATATGAATAAAATTATTTTATTCATAAATTGTTTTTGAAAATATCAAATATAAAATTTTAATTGTTAAAATTTTATTTTCAGCACATGAGATCAATAATTAACATATATATATATATATATATATATATATATTATTTGATAATATTTAAATGCATTTAACGTGATTATTATGCATGATGGGTGATTATGGACATTAGAAAAGATTTATGTGATTAATTTATTATATGTGGTTGAATGGTTTATGTAATTTTCAATAGGGTCTGCGTGCCCTGATTCTCTTATTTTGGATTGTAAAATTTCTTATTTATTTTATTTAATTATGTAATAGTTAGATAATTAGAATATGTAAATAAGATATTATTTTGTAACCCAAGAAGAAAAGGAGAATTGAAGAAATTACATGGAACCTTGGAGAGTCCAAGTCAAGGAGCTGCTATTGGGTCTTATGAAGATCTAAGAAGCTGCTACCTAGGATTTTTCAATCATCTAATTTCCTTAATGGCCCAAGAAAATTAGTTTTAGATATATCCATAATCATCCAATTAGAATGACATGCTAAGGGTATATGTTGTGTATGTATGATATATGATATGCCATCATGTCAAAGCATGAGACCTGCAATTAAAAATTAAAATAAATTCCTTATTAAAATTTTAAGTACATATTAAGAATATGATTGATTGCCACCCATTGTTATAACATAAAAACTAGAGCTCCCTTACAATTTGACTTGTTGGGCAAACCCGAGATTAGTTGTAACTGAACATGTTTAATGCTATCAAATAACTTGAATAATGGTTTTACTTAATTAATTTATTTAATTTGGATGAGCAAACTCATAATCAAATAAGATTAGGGTAAAATTAGGCGAAACATATTTGATATGTTTAGACAAAGAGTTGTCACCTAATTGATCTAAAAGTCACATAAAGATGTAATTGATAAGTTATGTTATCTACATAAATTAATTCAATATAACTTGTTGGGCAAACCCAAGGTTATATGGGTAAATTGGGATCTTAGCCTACTAGGAGATCTAAACGCTGAATTTCCTAAATTAATAGAAAGGGCTATTAATTTGAATAAAATAGTGGAAGAACTAAATTAAAATTAAAGACCTTATTTAATTTAGTATTCCATGAAATTAATACTCTGATATCTCTATTTGTAAATCAATTATCACCATGAGTAATAACCTACGCCTGCGTAGCATACTTGATGCTAATAAATTGACTGGACCAAACTTTATTGATTGATATCGCAATCTGAGAATTGTTCTCAAGCAAGAAAAGAGGTTATATGTTCTTGACAAGAAGATACCTAGTATTCCCACTAATGATGCTACTGAAGAAGAAAAGAATAACTTCAATCGTCATACTGATGACGATGAGCAGGCGACATGTTTGATGTTAGCCGGCATGAGTTCTGAATTTCAAAAGAAGCATGAGAATATGGATTCTAGCACCATCATCTTGCATCTCAAAGAGTTGTTTGACTCTCAAGGTAGATTTGAGAAGTATGAGATCTCCAAGGAATTGTTTCATTGTAAGATGGTAGAAGGCTGTTCAATTCGTGTCTACGTTCTGAAAATGATTGGCTATATTGAAAAATTGGGCCAATTGGGCATTGCCATGGACCATGAGCTGAGTATCGACTTAGTCTTATAATCCTTGCCACCCAACTATTCACATTTTATTTTGAATTTTAATATGAATAAGCTGGATGCTTCCTTACCTAAGTTGCTTGGTATGCTTACCACTGCTGAAGGAGCCCTTAAGAAAGATACTGCTCCTATACTTCTAGTTTAGTCTTCTAAGGCTAAGAAAAAGCCCAAGAAGAAGCAGAATAAGAAGAAGGCATTGAAGCCCAATGGAGGTGTAACTAAAGAAAACGGAACCTGCCACCACTATTGTAATAGTCCATTTTTCAGAGTCTTTTGTAGTGTCAATAATAGTGATTTACCGGTCTGTGAATAGTACCATCGGTCCAGGACTTAGTATTATTTCGGTCCGAAAAAATTACTATGCCTGTCTAATATTTTATTTAATATTTTTGGAGCATGTTTGCATGATTTCAGTGGGTAGAAAGTACTTCATGAATATTTTTGGAGAATTAAGGTATATAATAAATAGTGTTTTCTAGTGTAGTATGTTAAGGAATAATTGATGAATTATTTTTGTGGAGTTAATTTAATTAATTAGTGGAGTTAAATAATAATTAGAGGAGAATTATTTGATGAATAATTATAGCCATTGGATGAGAATACTAGGGACTTGATCATAGCCACTCATTTGGCATAAAACTAAGAAGCCAAATTTGACTTTTCTACTTAGAAGTTACCAGTCATCAAGCAACACTATTCACTCTCTTCTCCACTCCAACGCTAACTTCTTTATCTTCTTCTCCATTTCTTTCAATTTCTCTACCTCTAAACTACCTTAAATTTGATGAATTAAACCAAAGCTTGGTGGTTTAGCTTGAAGAACTAAGTAAGAGAAGTAGTTTTTGGAGTCCATAAGCTTAAGAATTGGAGTTTCTACCAAAAGTAAGTTGTGATTTTTGAGTTTTATGAATTAATATGTAGAATTCAAGGTTTAGACGTGAAATTGATGCATTAAGTCATGCTCCATATATTTCTTTTGTTAATTCTTGATTTTAATGTGAGTTTTTTCTACTTTGAAGAAGTTGGAGAATCCTCTTCAAAAGGGAAGGAGAAAGCCAAGAATTGAGGCTCTCCAAGCTTCTTTAAGCTTGTTTTGAAGGTTAGTGTATTATTATTTCATTTCCCCTTTCATTTTCTTCAAGTTTAAACTTTTAGGTTTTGAATGAAATTTCGAGTATTGTGTGAATTGAGTTGGGGAATGAGCATTTGACTGTTTTCACTTGATTTTCCATGATTCTTAAGCATGATAAGATGCTTGGAAGGGAAGGGAAACATTTCCTTCCCATGAAACTAAGAGTGGCCGAACCTCCCTTAGAGGAAGGTCCCTTTGATTTGTTTCTTGCTTTTGCTTTCTTTGATGATTAATGAGACTTTGAAAGGTTTTCTTTTAAGTAAGTGTGTTTATATTGAAAAGAAAGCATTTCCCCTTCTATTTACAAGAGTGGCTGAACCTATGGTAATGAAGGACTGTAAGACCCACCGCCTAATCCTGGAATACCAGACGACGGATGCCACATTCAGTGTCAGAGCACCGTCTTATATCACTTACTAATTCTAGATCACATATTAGAAGTGGTTAGATTTTCATAAGGAGGCAAGTAATTAAAAATTTTAAAAATGCTATTTAAGGAAATTTCTACAAAAATTTCACAAGAGTTTCCCCTAAAAATTAACTAACCACACAAAGAAAATATACACACTTCCAATATAATTTCTCTAAAACCCTAAAACTCCAATTCAACACAACATGTCACAAATGCTTCTAAAAGGCCACAATTATTTACTGAAGTTCAATCATACTAATACACCATTCATTCAAAGAATATATAAATATATGTTTCCATTCATACATCATAAATATAATCAAATAATAATACTTATATAACCATCAATCTCATTATTTACATTTCCAATATTTACAACTCCAATACTTCTTACAATGCTTTCTATACATGCCAAATTTACAATTTACAATATATCCTACCCAAAAAGATATTTCTACTCTGATACTACTTCGGTCTTCACGTAGCACCCACAGCTCACAACCTGCGTGTGATAAAATTCAACGCACTGAGTGGAAGACTCAGTG
This sequence comes from Jatropha multifida, assembly GCA_948099535.1. Taxonomy (NCBI): domain Eukaryota; kingdom Viridiplantae; phylum Streptophyta; class Magnoliopsida; order Malpighiales; family Euphorbiaceae; genus Jatropha; species Jatropha multifida. The sequence goes on from CANUEX010012465.1 coordinate 21,247, forward strand.
GTGCTAAATAACCAACAATTTAAAATAACAAGAATAGCCAAATAGCAAGTCTCGAAAATGCTTTAAAATACTCAAATTATATAAGTTAAATACCGAAATCACATTAATTAAATTTGAACACTTTGAAAACCATAAGAAGATTATAAATACAAATGGGTCCTTATTCTTTTATAGCAAAATAAAATTTCGTTCTTAGTTAAGGCTCGTACTATTACAGAATGAATGTAAGCAGATTAGATCGTGGCTTGTGAAAGCGCCACCCCCATCACATAATCGTGGCCTGTGGAAGCGCCACCCCCATCACATAATCATGGCTTGTGAAAGTGCCACCCCCATCACATAATAAGTGTGTTCGCCTATTTATAAGGGCTGGTAACCCTAGCATATGATCATAGCTCCACCAAATAAAATGGGCTGATAACCTAAGCATGCTCACATATCGCAATAAATCTCATCATACCACATTTCAATCATGTATAGTAGAGCCCAAATCAAAACCATTCTTCCATAATTAACCTTATTTCTCATTCACCATTCCTTATCCAAAAACATTTTATAACTAACACTTATTCTTTCGAAATCACTTAACTTACAACTTGTAAATGCACTTCAAATCCCCTTATGTTTAAAGCCAAAACCATAGTTTCTTAATCACAAATTATCATAGATTAAAAATACTTAAAGATCAACATTTAGAAGACCAAAATCATGCCTTACCTACTAAAGAAGGTTCGGCCTCTTTATGAAAACAAAGGATGAAAGGCTTCCTCCATCAAAGGCCTTAATCACTAACTCAAAATCATTAAATTCATTACTTTAAACACTTAACCATAAAAATCATTTTACCATTTCAAAACGTTCTTTAAGTCATGAAAAATGCTAAGACACTAGAATTCAAATTAAAGCTTTAAACCATCACCAAATTACTTATAAAAAAACTCATTTAAGTTAAAATCAGGCTTAAATATCAAAGAAACACAAAGGCGCTTCACCTAAGGAGGGTTCAGCCATCCTTTCAAAATAAAGAGGAAATAATTCCTTTCCAAATTTATTTCATAAATCATAAAGAAAACCACTCTCAAGCTCAATTACAATCAAAGGAGATCAAAACGAAAAACAAAAATCCAAGCCCTCCCCCTAAAGAGGGTTCAACCAAAGAAGAATACCTCTTTCGCAAATTCTTCAAAACTTCGATCTACAGGGCTAGGTTGTCGCAAACCATAAGCCGTCCAAACGTCCGGCCTCTAGTAGTATCCACACGAATAGACAATTGAAAAATTCTAAAACTAATTTTAAAGGGTTGAGAGATTAGTGCGTACAATGGTGCTAGCTATTGTAGGCTCTCTGTTTTATTTTGTGGCTATGAGCGACAACTCTTGTTCTCACGTTTAACTCACGTACGGTCTATACTGTTTATTAAACCTTATATAGGAAAACCCTAGGTCACAAATAAATTAATTATAATTATTTATTTAAACCTTTTAAATAAATAAATTATAACTAAACATATATGTGCCAATTTATTTATTTAAACAATTTAAATAAATAAATCATAATAAATATATTATTGGGATTTTTAATTTAATCAATTATATTTATTTATTTAACTATTTAAATAAATAAATCATAATTAAAATATTAGATTTATTTAATCTAAAATTTATCTTAATAAATTTTAGACATAAATTAATTAAGTCAATACTTAATAATCTAGGTAAAATTGTAATCAAATATAAATTATAATTTTATCCTTAACTCCATAAAACTCATTTGTAATCAAGTCATACTTGATTCGATTTCTCATTTTCACTTTCTCATATCCATTCTTATGTGTGTGACCTTCTAGGTTCTAAATATGTTGGCAACAAATATTAACTAATTAATATTTGAAGGTCAAATACATTGTCTAGCAACATGTCAAGACTAACCAAATATTTGAAAAGTCAAAGTGGTTTGACTTAACCTTTCAGTGCATGATTTATCAGTGTAATTAATATCCCTTCATCATTAATGTTCTGATTTAGTAATTAGGCATGGAATGTGTCTGCTTTACTAAATTATATTAGTTCTCTTAACCTTAGTCATTGATCAGTTGAATGAAATTTCAAATCTCATTTGCTAATTTTATTCCACCTTGCGCAAGGATTTCTTAATCAATACTAGTAGAGAACAATTAAAATATTTTTCCTAATTTACCTAGGGTGATGAATCCTCTCTTAATTACACAAGTATCTCCATACAGTTCCTACTATGTCTAATTAATCGTTGCTTATTATTCATAAAATGAATAATGTGAACAAAGAATCAAAACATAGTCATCCTTATATAAGATAGCTTAGTAATCTCAAGTCAAAGGATCACTTACACAACCATCACTTGAGTATTCCATAGACACAGGTAACTCTCCATATAGAATTCTCATGCAGGTCAATTCAGTGGACTTGTTTAAATAAGAAGCTTCTACATATTAGTTCTAGATATCACACATATCTCAACTTATGAGAATAGCTGCTTCCCTAAGGAAAGAACTTAATATGTACCAATCTCAACAGCTCTAATCATCATCCAATAATGAGGAGAACATCGACTAGGAATATTTAGAGACATTGCTTTAATGCAAATATAAAACTCATAATTATAACCACATTATAATTTATTTTGCAAAGTAATATTGTCTCATGGACTTTATCTTTTACCCAAATTCAATTGATAAAATATAAAAGATAAATAAATATTTTTTATTAATAATCAAATATTTATTACATGAAATATTATGTCCCAAAATATAACCAATCTAATTGGCTATAGGGCATATAACTAACAACATGTTTATTTTTTGAATCTAAAAGGTCAACCCTTTCTTCAACTAAAAATCCATAATTTAATGAAATTTGATATTGATGGACAAAAAAAAAATACTAAAGCCAAGTTAATAAATGAATATTACAAAGCAAATCATGATAGGATCCAGTATTAATAAGGTAATGAGTTTGTTCAAGTATTTTATTTCTCTATTGATCTAAATTGCAAATTTAAAATAAATAAATAAGTTAATTACTTAATAAAAAAATTTATATAAAAAAGTTTTATTCTCTCTAAATAGACCCTCAATTTTTCCTACAACCATAAGAGCTCGTTTAGAATAAATGAATTCCATAAAATTTTGTGAAATTCATTTAGAAATCCATATTTTCGCATTTGGAATGAAAAAAAATAGATTGTAATTCTAGCAATTCAATTCCACAGAATTGAATATAACTGCACCAAATTCTATAAAAATTGGTGGAATTTTCAAATGAATTCTGCAAAATGAAACACTCCAATTTTTTACGACAAAAGTACCATTTTCTTCTACAAATTCAATTTTTAATTTTATTTACTTATTTAATTTATTTATTTTATCAAATTTGATCATAATAATAAATCATTAAATTTTATTTGATAAAACTACCCCTCTATAGACTGAAGTATTTTTTTTCTTTTTTTTTTTTGGACTTCACAGTTATTAGTGCGAAACTACAGTGTTTATCTTATGCACTAATATTTCCAAGTATAATTAACAACAATAATAATTTTTTCAAATATTTTTGTAGTTTCTGAATTAATTAGTTAAATGAAGAAGACATTTTACATCTTTTTTTCTTAAACGGAGACATTTTATACAAATTAAAGATAACTATTATGATGAATGTTATAATTATTTTATATATATTATATTTATATTTATATTTATATAATTAATTAATTAATTAGCTAGGATGGAATGTGAGTGTATTATTTATATGAAATTTATTATTTATATCTTAGTAAAAAAATAAAAATTTTTAATATTGTATATAATAAATATAAATTTGTGTTTATTATTTGTTTTTATTAGATTATTATGTTAAGGGTATTTTAGAAAATAAATATAAGAGTCGTTTAGAATAAATGAATTCCAGAAGATTTTGTGAAATTCATTTAGAAATCCATGTTTTTGTGTTTGGAATAAAAAAAAATGTAGATTCTAATTCTAGAAATTCAATTCTACAGAATTGAATATAATTACACCAAATTCTACAAAAATTAATAGAATTTTCAAATGAATTCCACAAAACAAAACACTCAAATTTTTTGTGATATAACTACCATCTTTTTCTACAAATTCAATTTTTTTCATTTTTTTACTTATTTAACTTATTTATTTTATCAAACTTGATCATAATAATAAACCATTAAACCTTATTTGACAAAAATACCCCTCTATAGACTGAAGTATTTCCTTTTTTTTCTCTCATTTTTTTCTTTTTGGACTTCATAGTTATTAGTGCGAAACTACAGTTTTTATCCTATGCACTAATGTTTTCAAGTATAATTAACAACAATAATAACTTTTTCAAATATTTTTATAGTTCTAAATTAATTAGTTAAATGAAGAAGATATTTTACACTTTTTTTTTCTTGAACGAAGACATTTTATACAAATTAAAAATAATTATTATAATGAATGCTATAATTATTTTATATATTATATTTATATTTATATAATTAATTAGCTAGGTTGGAATGTGAGTGTATTATTTATATGAAATTTATTATTTATATCTTATTAAAAAAATAAAAAGTTATGATAGTGTATATAATAAATATAAATTGTTGTTTATTATTTTTTATTAGATTATTATATTAAGGGTATTTTAGAAAATAAATATAAATAAATTTTCATTTAAGAATTTATTCCAAACATTAATTTTACGGAATTCAATTGAGTTCCTATTTTAAATAATAGCATACCAATCATGACAAATTCATTTGTAAATGAATTCTACTTGGAATCTATATACAAATGAATTCTAAAACCATTATTCATTTATTCCAAACAAGCCTTAAATGAATTTTTATTTAAAAATTTATTCCAAATATAATTTTGTGGAATTCAATTGAATTCTTTATTTTAAATTGTAGCATATTAAATATGACAAATTTATTTGCAAATGAATTCTACTTGAAATTCATTTACAAATGAATTCTAAAACTATTATTTATTTATTTCAAACAGACCGTAAAGGAAAAAAAAATTTCTATAATTATCGCTTAGTTTTTTTACTTGTTATTTATACTCATTTTTATTTTTTATATTAAATATTGATTATAATTTTTGTCTTCTCACTATAAGAAAATAATAAATTACCGATAAAAAATAGCAACAAAAATTTTTTGATGGTATTTACTGACATAATGTCGACTAATACCGACAAAAATTAAATTATTGAAAATGAAAATTATTTGAAAAAGTTTACGACAAAATATTTGTCGCTAATTTATAGCTAATTAATGATAAAAATATATTTCTCATAGATTTGTTGATAATGTACACCTAAAGAAATGACTCAGTTATTAGCGCCTATTTAGCGACAAAATAGGCAAAAAAATTTTTCATAAAACAACGACAAAATAGTTTTATCGGTAAAATGCTATACAATATTACATTTACTCAAAATTACCCACCGTCTAGTTTACAAATACATGCTCAAAGTTTTGCAGATTTCCCTCCTTTCTCGTTCTACTTTCCCGAATTCCCCTAAGCTTGATACTCACAACTACCATTGGAGCTACTATCACCACCGATTATCACTGTCGATTGAAGCTGCTATTGCTGCCGATTATCACTGTCGATTGGAGCTACTGTCGCTGCTAAGATGTTGTTGAGGAGTTGAGCTGTAGTCATTTTCCTTCTCTTTAATTTTGCAGGTACGCTATTCTCTAACTTTTTAAAGGCTGAGATATAGTTTCTTCTGACAATTTCATTTGCAAAATAAAGACAATTTACTGACAAAATAACAATAAAATACCGATAAAATTGGTGATAAAATTTCAACAAAATACCTTTAAAATTTGTCTACTTTATTTTATAAGATTACCGACAAAAATTTCAAAATTAGCTATACAAATTTTGTCGCTAATTTATCGATAAAATATGATTTTTGTCGCTAAAAAATAGCAACAAGGCTTTTAGCATCAAAAGTTTTTTGTCACTATTTTGATGGTAAAACCTAATTAGCATAAAAAAATGATGAATTAGCAGCAAAATTTTTTGTCGCTAATTTTGATTTTTCTTGTAGTGTCTATTATTTAGATTTTTATAATGTTAAAACAATATTTCATATGAGATAGTTAGTGTGTATATAAATGCATACTTTTGTCCAATTTATATCCTCATTTATCTAAAATTCATTATAACTATATATATACAATTCGATAATATCACCTAACAAAAAATGTTTCTGTCACACTCCGATTTTCTAGAAAAATTTAAGAGAATTCGTGAAGTAATTCTAATATCATTTTCTAAATTTATGTGATTTTATCTACCTAATTATAGAATATTTAAAAATTATTTGTACGGTGATTAATAATAATTATTAGCAATTATATAATAAATTATGGATTAGTGATTATTTGCCAAAATAAGAATTTATTTTTATCTTTTAAGGGATTGTTAGTGTTAATTATCAATTATCAGTATTCATTTGTGAAAATATAAATTAGAATAATTATTGGTATTTATTTTTATTGAATATAAACCCAAGAAATCAAAAGAACATATACAAACCAAAAGAGAAACCATCGATCAAACCAAAAATCCCTTCCAAAACTTAAAAGCGTAGGATTTGACTTGAATTGAACCGGAATCCTTTAGTTAAAGCTTGGAATCAAACTGAACCCTCTTTTCCCTCTCCATCGTGCGAACAACTTTCTCTCTCCACCAGCCACCATCTCCAGCGTGTGATCTCGACGAACCCAGTCGCTCCTCCACGCTCGATCCAGCAACCGATCGACCTTAGCCTACTTCCAGTTCATAATCCGGTGAGTTTAGTGGTAGCGGCGACATTTTCAAGCCTTTGATCGTCTCCGGCTTATATTTGTGGAATGTGTTTTGTTGGGGTACTGAAATTAATTTAATACCCAGAAAATCATTAGTTAATTTTAGTATTTTAGTGGTTAATTTTGTTATTATTGTGTGGTTGGTTAATTATTAATTTGGGTGTGGAATAATATTATTGCGGTGATTGATTTAATTAAAGGACATAAATTAGTTGAAGATAAATTAATTGTGGGTTTTGATTAATATAATGTGGTCGAGGAATTTGATTAATTAGGGATTAATTATGGTTAGTGCTAAAATAAATTAATGACAATTTTTATAAACAAAATTAAAGGCTGTAATTAGTTAGAATACATTAAGTTGGGAATTGATTTTATTATTGAGACCGATAAATATTATGATGAATTATTAATAGAATTTAAGGTTTGAATACATATTAGAATTATTGTTAATGAATAATTTATGGAATTGAGGAAAATGTTGTTGGGAACAAATAGTGTATATATATGTGTAATTTGCAGAAGTGAATTAATGGTTGAAATCTATGAATTTTAGCTAAATAAAATTTATTAAGGGTGATTTGGATCAGTAAGGGTTAAATTGATGAATTTAAGTTAATTAGGATTATTTGGGGCTGAATTGATTATTAAGGTCGATTAAATTAAAAATAAGTTGTTGTAAATGAGATGGTGAAATTAAATTAATTTGAGATAGGTTATAGGATTATTTATTTAATTAAAATATAGGTTAGTAAATATTGGTTTAGGTAAAAAAAGATTTAATAAATTAAGCAATTTAGGTTATTGAATAAATTTAATTGAGAAATTAATGGTAGTTATTGTACAGTAAATATAAAGTAGATTCTTATAGAATTGGTTAAATATATGTTTTGCATTAAAGGGTGGAATTGTTGGTGTACTTTTGATTTGAATTAAAAAATTAAAATTAAACAATAAATAGATTATTAAGGAATTATAATTTATTGGGGTTAATTCACATGTAGACAAATAAATATATTTTTGAGGTTATTAGAATTAAAGTTTAAGTAATATGGCTGGTTGTGTGCAAGTTGTTCATGGCACAGATGACCATTTAATTGGTGAATCTATTTGCTTTAATGAAGCTTTAAGTTCGTTGAAGGTCCTAAATTTTTCCTTGTTTTATAGAAACAAATTGTCAAGTACTAATATCAGCATTACGTTCTTTGTTTACGACACTTTGGTCGTATTTTTCAGTTTTGATTAATAATTGGAAGGTGAAATATTCAAAAATTTTAATTTTAAAAAATATTTATTTAAATTTTAATTCTAAAATTTTGGCCAGTAAATTTAAACCATGTAAAAATTAATTGGACCCATAAATCCATTTGATTTTGCTGAAAATCTATTGAAAACCAAGTGGATTATTGAACCGGATCAAATCAATTTGAATTGAACCAGAATGGTCCAGCACATTCTGGAAAATTCAGTTTTTACATTATTTTTCCTTTTCTTTTTTTTCCTTTTTCTTTCTTTCTTTTCCCTTTCAAGCGACAACCCTCATCTCTTCTTCTTCTTCTTCTCCTTTCTTCTTCTTCTCTCTCTCTCTCTCTTTACGCAGCCAGCAGCGCCACCGTCATCTCCAGCAGCAGCAGCACCTCAAGCTGGCGACGCATGCAGCAGCTACTCCTGCCTCCTCCATCGATTGCGTCGCGTCGCACCGCCTCTGGTTCAGCTGGTTCTTCGAGTCGCGCACTGCCAGCGGCTGCCCTCTCCTCCGCGCGACCACCAGCCGCTGCAAGTCATCGTCCAGCGGGCTTCAACGTCGCCGTTCCTCCGAGCGGCCTGTTCCAGCGAGCTCCAGCGGCTGTGACCCGATTTCAGCCACCAACTTCGTGATTTAAGCTCCGATTTGTGATTTTGGGATTAATTTGTGTGATTAAGGGTATTAAAAATATTCTATAAATTTTCAGTTAGTTCCTCCAATTTTAATTTTGTGGAGAAATTAATTGATTATTGGGATTGATTTATTCATTGTGGCATTGAGTAATTTGATTTAGCAGTTGATAAGTTGAAAATAAAATTGTAGATTGGGAATAAAATGTACGATAGAATATTTTTATAATAAAATTAAGAAAATTTAATTAGTTGAATTATTGGAGATTGATAATTTATTTTATTAAGGTAGTAAATATTTAATTAGGTAGAAAGAATTTAATTAATAAAAATAGTTTAGTTAATAATTAATTTTAATTAAAAAATTTAATGTTAAATATTAGAACGTAAAAATAAAAAGTACATTTAAAGATTGATTAATATTATATTATGAATTTAATGATGAAATTGTTGGTATATTGATTTGAATTACGGCGTTAAGTTGAAAATTAAATAAGAAAAAGAATATGTTATTAAAAGATTATTATTAGTTACTTGATAAATAGAAATATTAATATATTTTTTTAAGATTATTAAAATCAGTAAATTAGGTGATTTGATATATAAATATATTTTGTACTTATTAAGGGTTAATTAAAGTAAATAAGTTAGATACTTGTTGAATATTCGAAGATTGTAATTAAGCTGAGTAAGAAAAAAATTATTGGAGACATGATTATATTTATACGAAATGAGAGTATTGTTGATTTTTTTATAATAGTGATGAATTTAGAATATTTTAAAGGTTACGACGAGAAACTAAATTAATTAAGGTTAGCAGTTAAACAGTATGGAATTTAGATTAATTTTAACTTCTGATGTAATTTGTTGGATTAATTTTCTATTTATTATTTCGCATCGAATAGAATAGTGACTGATGAGTTTTTTCTATATTTTTAAATTCATAGATTATCTGAGCTCGTCTACTGCTCCTCTGCACCAAAATCAAAATTAGAATTTAAATATCCTAATATCACTGTGAGTAATAATAAATGGTGCATGACGTGCATTTCACAGTATCATGATTTTGTATCACCATAAATTTGTTACATTATATCATAAAATATTTTTATACATCAAAATATATTATTTTATTATTTAATAATCGTATCATCGTACTTTTATAATATGCATTTTAATTATTGATCTCATGATTGACAAGTGGATGAATTATTGATTAAATGTGCTATGATATGGATTGCTTTGTTTGAGTGAAATTAGAATGAAGTGGATTACTATAGGTTTGTAAGGGCGATTTTTGATACCGTTAGCTATGTATGGGAGATCGGAGCCTCCATGTGCATCTGATGATATGAATTGAAATGATATAAATAACCACAGAGTGGCCTCCTAATGGTACGAAAAAGAAAAAAGAGTATGAAAAAACTATGAGAGGGCTGGTCAAGCGAGAATTGGACCAGTCGGCTAGATATGGGGAATCGGCTCCCTATGCATACGTATGAGAGGATGAGCCATCTGAAAGGACTACTTATAGGAGATTTCGGTGACGCCACAGACTAATTTTCACGTGATTGATTTGCTGAAGATGAAATAATTGTGAAACTGATATTGTGACGTATGCATGACTGATAGTGTGATTAATTCTGTGACTAGACATGCATTTTGCATGATTGTTTGGTCATGCATTATTTATTATTATTCACTGAGTTTGGTGAAACTCACCCTCCCATTCCATAAACTTTTCTATGAAACAAAAATATTGCGGTTCATAAAAGTTCTGTCTCTTTTTCACAGAGATACATCCTTTAGCATCAGCTTGAAAATGTTAGTATATGAACTATACGAGACGTTGGAATAGTTTAAGTATTTTTATTTGGTTCCACAGTTAGGATGATAAATCGGTATTTGGATATGTAAATATTATTGTGCGCTAATAAATAACCTGTGGAATACTTTCTGAGATTTGGAGAAATTATGACAGGAAAGTTTGACCATATTATGATAGATGAATTTTTGCATATAATGTATTATAATTTAAATGAGTATAAGCCCAAGTTATGAATCAAATGTGATATTGAAGTTAGACTGAGAATCTTACCGATTGATTGTTGGGCCATGTCATAATATAGGCTTACTATTTTCAAAGCCAGATATTAATAGAGATAGACCTTTGATAGTTTAGGCTTACTACGAGTCTCGGGAGTTTTAAGTTTACCTAGATCGAAGTACCGGTCCAGCCCACAATTTTGGTTCGTGATAAAAGGCTCTATTGCATGAGCTTGAAATAGTTGATTATTGTTTTGCTAAAAGGTTAGTGAAACATGTGGCTCACGTTTGTGTTAAAGTGGCTGGTTCTATGCCTGGCCTTTTATGGGGGTATGCCAATCGAATTTTATGTATAATGTTTTATTAGCAGATTTGAATAATATGCGCTGATGTGCAATTCCAACGTTTTCAAAAAAAAAAAAAAAATTCATCTTGAGCATAAATAAAAGCAACAACGGGTTGCCTTATAATGTAATACCCCGAAATTTTTATTTCGAAACATTCTCATTTAAATTTAAATTGTAAATTATTAGCCAATAATATTACGCCACGTAATATTATGGGGATCGAAAATCATTTTGGTTCGCCAAAAAATTTATTGAATAACCGTTAATCAAATAAAATCGGACCAATATTTTATTTTAATTGGACCGAATTAATTTAAATTAGACCCGAATAGGATATTTTTGAAAAACATTGTGCGTCACTATTTTTTCTCCCCGGCAACTTACCTTGGACGATTTGTTTTTATTTAATAATTATAAAACTTTATAATATTTTATTATTTTTTTTATTTATTATTATTTTATTTTATTTTATTTTTATTTATTTTTTTTCCTTAAATTCCCATCTCCTTCTTCTTCTTCATCGACACACACAGCCTCTCCCTGCGCCTCCTTGTGCCTCCATCACAGCCAGCAGCCACCGCCACCTTCTTCTTCTTCTTCTTCCTTCTTCTTCTTCCTTCTCTTCTCTTTCTTTCTTCTTTCTTCTTCCTCTCCCTGCTGCTCTCTTCCTCACTGCGCTGTCTCCCTCTCTGTTGCAGCAGCATCGCCGGCTTCTCCAGCAGAGCAGCAGCTCTCCTCCGCCTCCTTTCCAGCACCTGCAGCGTCACCAGGCAGCCACAGCAGCACCACGAGCTCCTCCTTCAGCAGCAGCTCCTCCTCTCTTCTCGCGTCGCGCCACCCTTGTTCCTCCCTATCTCTCTACAGTCGCTGGACAGCCACGAGAGCGGCAGCAACTTCAGCTCCTCCTCGCGCTGTTCCTCTTCCTCCCTTGGTCCGTGTCGCTCCAGCAGACCAGCTTCTCCCCTGTTTTGTGCCACCACTGCAGCAGCAACTCCAGCCACTGCAGTTCCAGCCACTGCAGCGCTGCTAGGCCACCACAAGCCGCCACTCCTCAGCCACAGCAAGCTCAGCTTGCTTCCGGCCACCGTTCCCTCCTCCTTCAACCTTCGATTCAAGGATTTTTGGGAATTTGACGATTATTGAGTATAAATTTACTATTTTTAGAATTTATTTGATTAAATTTGTGATTAATTAGTTGGTTGATTTTTGAATAATTGGTTGAATGATTTTATTATTTGAGTAGTTAATTATGTTGATTAGTTGATTAATTTGTGAATTATATGGTTTGAATGAGATTTTAATA
>CANUEX010012487.1:0-20459 GCA_948099535.1 Jatropha multifida
GCGCAGTGAGAGAGGCAGTGAGAGAGAGCAGCAGGGAGAGGAAGAAGAAGAGAGAAAGAGAGAGAAGAGGAGAAAGAAGGCTGGTGGCGCGGTGGCCTGAGGAGCGGCGCAGGGAGAGGAGCTACTGGCTGAGTGAGAGGAGGTGAGGGCTGGGGGTTGTGTCAACCAAAGAAGAAGAAGAAGATTAAAAAGAAAAATAAAATAATAAATTTATACCCAATAAATGTCAAATTCCCAAAAAGTCCTTGAATCGGAGGAGGAGGAGGAAACGGTGGCCGGAAGCAAGCTGGGCTTGTTGCCAAGGTCGCGTGGAGGAGCTGGTGGTGGCTCAAGGCGGCGCGACGTGAAGAGGGGCTGCTGAATCGCGAGCTGCAGTGGCTGGAGTTGCTGCTGCTGGAGTGGCAACACTGCTGCTGCTGCTCTCGTGGCGGCGCGGACAGGGAAGGAGGAGCTCGTGGCTGGAGGTGGCGGCGCGAGGAGTCTAGCTTGGAGCTGTGTGGCGGTCCGGCTACTGCAGAGAGAGACAAGGACCGAACGATGGTGGTGCAACACTGTAGAGAGAGGAGGAGGCGCTGCGCGACGCAGAGGGCGGCACTGCTGCTGCTCGTAGAAGGGAGGAGGAGCTGAGGCGGAGGAGCTGCTGCTGCTGCTGCTTTGCTGGAGGAGCTCGTGGCGCTGCTGTGGCGCAGTGAGAGAGGCAGTGAGAGAGAGCAGCAGGGAGAGGAAGAAGAAGAGAGAAAGAGAGAGAAGAGGAGAAAGAAGGCTGGTGGCGCGGTGGCCTGAGGAGCGGCGCAGGGAGAGGAGCTACTGGCTGAGTGAGAGGGAGGTGCGGCTGGCTGGAGGCAGTGAGAGGAGGGAGAGGGCTGCTGGTGGTTGTCGATCAAGGAAGAAGAAGAAGAATAAAAAAAGAAAGAAGAGAAGAAAAAAAACAAAAAAAAACAAAATTTTAAAATTATTAAATAAAAACAAACCGTCCAGGTAAGCTGTCGGAGAGAAAAAAATAGTGACGCACAGTATTTTTCAAAAATATTTGATTCGAGTCTAATTTAAATTAATTCGGTCCAATAAAAAATATTAGTTCGATTTTATTCGATTGACGGTTATTCGATAAAGTTTTTTAGGCAAACCAAAATAATTTTCAGTCCTGATAATATTACGTGGCGTAATATTATTGGCTAAAAATTTACAATTTAAATTTAAATAGAAATGTTTCAAAATAAAAATTTCGGGGTATTACATTATTATTAGTAAAGTTTTATGTCTGATCTATATGCTTATTTGTAATTTTTGATATTATTATAAAAAATTTCTCTTTAAAAAAAAAAGGTAAAAAATAAAAATATAATAAATTCTTTCTGAATTTTAACAAATGACACTTAATGGAAGAAGAGAAACTCTAAAAACTCACAGTTTTGAGTGGAACAAAGGGAATATAGTCTACATTACGTGCATTCCAATTATACCTTTCAAATTGTTCTCATTAATAATAATCATCATCCATCATTTTGCTCTAGAGGGAGATTTGAACAAATAATAAAAAATAAAAGTAATTAATATTATGATTTAAATATCCTAATTACAATATTCAAATTTAGAAATAGAAACCGTGCACAAGACCCTCATTTCCTGTGATCATCAAATTTTATTTGGTAAATTAATTATTTTATTCTTTATAACCTATAATATACAGAAAACAATCTTCTTCAAATCCATAATTATCCTAAATCAACAAATAACAATCTTCATTGCACATCAAGACATCATTTAGTGATAAATGCATAAATGACCCGACAACAAATTCAGATTCCAACCTTTCTTTCCCAATGCTAAAAAGAAAAATTGTGATTGAGTCTTATTATTCTCAAAGACGAAAGTTATGATGCAGGCCTTGTACACGAGAGGTAACGGCGGATGTGATTGAGATTAATTTCATTTATTTTCTTATTTATGTTTATCAATTTTTATGAATTTTCTTAAATCTTTGTAAATTGTTACTTGTGAATTATCAAAATCGCAAACTTTGTGTTGTTAATCATTTATTTATGCGCGTTTGCAATGGATCAATTTATTTAGTGGCAGGTGTAAGAATTTACAAATTTAATGTCTTTTTTTATTATTTTTATATGAATATCAGCACACTGAAATAACCCATTAATTTATTTTTATACTACGGGCCTCGGGGGCCTTAAGCTTACCTAGGTCCTAGTGCCGGTCCGGCCCATGAAAACGGTTCGTGACACACCCCCTTTTTTAATATGAAATTAATTTCCTCCTAGCTCCTTAGTCAATAAAACAAGAATGATTATTTTAATTTTTTATTAAAATACACAATAGATCTTGGGTGAAGCCTTATTTACATTTATTGAGTTGTTTCGACCAATCAAAATCTCGCGATTGATTGCGGAGTAGAGAACCACAGTGACTCCAAATGATAACTCATTTAACAGAGTTAAAATCAAAATTTTATCATACACACACAAAATGCAAGTTAACTTCTTTTTTTTATTTATACTTGAGCTTACTTAATGAGATAATTAAATTATTTTCAGACTTATTGTATAATTAAATACTAAAATAGGTATAATATTGCTATTAGCACATCATTATCATACATAAGCTTCCCAAAAAAAACCATTATAGAAAATAAATTATCATGATTTCCTCTTATTGAATTCACATTTAATTTTTATTTTCTTATTTATCTTTATCAATTTTTATGATTTTTCTTGAGACTCTAAATTATTAATTGTAAAACATCAAAATCATAAACTTTGTGTTGTTACTCATTGTTTATGCCTGTTTGCAATGAATAAATGTATGAAATCACACATTTATTGTCTGTTTTTATTATTATTGTTATATTTACACGACTTTTTTGGCATGAAATTAATTTTTTTTTAAGTTAATATGTTTTTTTCTTATAAGTATTTTTTTTTATGAATTGAACATCTGATGTTGTAGAGATCATTCATTCCTTATGAGTACAAATCAATATCTTTAACGCTTTGAAAAATAGTATATATACCTTTACTTAACAATAAATCTTACAAATTGAGACATTAGAGTACAACTAATTATTATATAAGTCATGGAAACAAAATTCAATCTTTTACTTTTCTTGTATTTTTCTTCTTTAACTATTAGTCTACTTAAAATGTACCTAAGCAATAATGTTAGATTATTAATATTCTTCTATAACAACCAACACCCAATTAATTAAAATATTCAAGGGAAATCCTTACTTTAGGTTAGAGGTTAACTTATTATTTTAATTTATACTTAAACGAGGCATTTTCATGAATTTCACCCCTTTCTTATCTAACGAAGGTGGATTAAACAAATCAAAAAGTGGAATCTTTTTTCTTTGATTTCTTCAACAGAGCCTTTCTTGTCCATCGTCACGGCATTGTAGATGGAGCGAAAGGCAAAAAAACCAATGAGGACAAGAATGAAACTAGAATGAAGTCCCAGTAAGCGGACAAGAAATGTTGTTATCATCAATGAGGACGAAGTGGTCACCATCTGATGAAACGGTACCGTCTTTGATTGACTTGTAGTACTTGGTTCGATGGTGAGGGAGCTTGAAAGCTGGGTTAGGAGTGGAAGTTTTGGAATTTTTGGATGTTTTAAGTGGTAGAGGGTACTTCGGGATAAGGATTGGCGATTGAGGAGGAGAGGCAGATGATTTTGGATTGTTTGGAGTGGAGTTGATGGCTATGAAGAGAAGAGATTGATACCTGAAAAAGAAGCCACAATTGCCATTCTTAATCCAATAATAATCAACTATTCATTAGTGGTTTCTGAGAGGTTTCTTTCTGTTTTTTCAGTTGTACAGACAGCAGAGTGAAAAAGAAAGTGGGTGACAAATGGATATGTGATATAAATATTTTCATGATATTTTATCGGCATGAAAATGCATCAAACTGACGTCATTCAATCTCATATAAACAACATTGTATAATTTCGAGACTTCCTAGCAAAACGTCGCCGGTCTAGTAACTTGATAGATATCCATGTGTCTCAGTATCATACCCCAATTACCATAAACACTATATGAGACCGCAATGCACTGAATCATCCCTATGCAAACCTTTAAAGGCATCATATCTCATCCTCAGTACACATTTCCTATTGAGTAGAGAATGTTATTGATGTCTCCATGTAACGTCCTGACTCCAACAATCAGAGGAATTGTTCGTTTTAGATTAAGCCGATTTTATCTCATACTAGATCGGCAAAAATAGGAACTTCCAAGGAGGTCACCCATCTTAGGATTTTTGTCAAGCAAACACGCTTAACCTTGGAGTTCTTCCAACTCTCTAGTCATTCCACCAAAAAGCGCCTTTAATGATTAGTTACCCTTTTTTGATATATGATCTGATTCATTTCTGTGTCCGCATTCCACTACCTTAGTTAGTCTGCCATCCTAGAAACTCGCCCTCTTAGGATCTTTTTGCCGGGTTGGGATGTCATAGGCCCACCAGCTTCCGCGTGGTTCGTTCTTGAACCATATATCTACTGGAGGGGGTCAGACTCTAATACCAAATTGTAACACCCTGACTCTAACCACCAGAGGAATTGTCCGCTTTGGATCGAGCCGGTTCCATCCCATACTAGATCGGCAAGACCCGCACGGTTTTATCCCGCAAGTGAAATGGAAACTTTCCATGAGGTCATCTATCCAAAAATTTCTGTCAAGCGAGTACACTTAACCCTGGAGTTCTTCCAACTCTCCAATCATTCCACTAAAAGGCGTCTCTGATGATTAGTTACTCCTTTTCGATATATGATTTCATTCATTCTTATGTCCCGCTTTCCACTACCCTAATTAGCCTATCATCCTAGAAGCTTGCTAGGAGTCCTGTTCTACTCACCTTCTAAAATCACTTTGCCGGGTCGGGATATCACACTCCAAATCTAATGAGTTTAGGTATATCCACGGGTACCCATTATTTGTGAATATTTATGGGCATTCATTATCCACGGATATTCATTTATCTACAAACTCATTTTTTTGAAAAATCAAATTATATTGAACTAAAAAAAAATCAAAATATTTATCCAAATGATTTATATAATGAAAAAAATATGAAAATAAATTGATATATAAATAAATGTTCGAATAATTTTAAAATTATTCTTATTATCATAATACTTTACTCAAATGTGATGGTAGCAGACTATCCAAGTGTAACTATGATAAAATAAATTAATAAAATAACTATAAAACTCCAAATCGTAATAAATCTTTCTAGATCATTTGAAACTGAAGTTTAAATGAAATATTATAAGTAAAATTTTAAATTTCAAAATCTAAACTTTTAAAAATTTGACCAATTTAAATTTATATATAAAAATTATAGTGAAATTATTTTGCACTATATTATATTAAATTAAAAGTAAAATTATAATTTATATAGATAGTTTATTACAAGAAATCCAATTTATTAAAAGTTACATAATTTAATGTTAAAAAAATAATAAACTTTTAAATCTACGGGTTTGAGCTTCAGATACGGGATGGGCTTTGGAGTTGTGATAGCAATACTCATATACTACTTATATTGAAAACAAAACTCTCCAATTTTACCCATACCTTACCCAAATCCAATTAAAACCCTAAATTTCAAGTTTGACCGGGTTCGAATTGGTCATATCTATTGGGTCGGTTTGATTTTGCCATACCTATGTATAAATCTCGCTTTACTCATTTTTTTCTTCTGCTACCCTAAATTCCCCGCTTTGCCTACTGATCCTCTCCTCTGCAAAAATGCAGATCTTCGTGAAAACCCTAACCGGGAAGACGATAACCCTAGAGGTTGAGTCTTCTGACACCATCGATAATGTCAAGGCCAAGATCCAGGACAAGGAAGGAATCCCTCCAGACCAGCAGCGACTGATCTTCGCCGGAAAGCAGCTGGAGGATGGCCGTACTCTTGCCGACTATAACATCCAGAAGGAATCCACCCTCCACCTGGTGCTTCGTCTTCGTGGTGGTGCTAAGAAGAGAAAGAAGAAGACTTACACCAAGCCGAAGAAGATCAAGCACAAGAAGAAGAAGGTCAAGCTTGCCGTGCTTCAGTTCTACAAGGTCGATGACTCCGGAAAGGTGCAGAGGCTGAGGAAGGAGTGCCCGAATGCAGAGTGTGGAGCTGGAACTTTCATGGCCAACCATTTTGATAGGCACTACTGCGGCAAGTGTGGCTTGACTTATGTTTACAATAAGGCTGGCGGTGATTAGGTTATTGTTAATGAGTTTTTGTTTCGTTATATGGATTAGGTAATTCTAAGTTTGCTACTTTTGGCTTAATTTTGTTTAGTTGAGTACGCTTTTCATGGATATTAATACTGGTTTTATTGCTTTGCTTTTCATGAATAGAATTAAATATTTGCTTTCTTAATATAATTATTTTGTTTTATTGGTTTTATTTTACCCTTTTTCTTCTATTTGATTGGGGCTCATTGACATTAAGGGTAGTTTTTCTATTTGCTTAATGGTGTTTATGGGCTTAACCTAAAGAAAAAAACCTGAAGTATATGTCTTGTTGGGATTTTGGGCTACAGCGAAGGAAGAAGAAGGAGAAGAGGAAGATAAGATGAAACGGCACGGTTTTGACACTTTGGGTTAAGTTAACCCAAAAGTGGTTGCCTTGTTCATGCTGATCTTTGAGGTTTTGATATGGTTTTAGGAAATTCCTTTTCAATATTGGTATTGATAATGGTGTTTCTGCGAGTAAGAGTCTGTTAATTGTTACCATTAAGTGTATTGATAGTTGTTAGTGGTTGGCCCATAGTCTTGGCCTTTTTGGTTATGCTGCAGAAAACTTGCTACTTTATTTCATTTGTTTAGGCAGCTGGTTAATTTTAGTGTTAGATTATGTGCTGAGTCTGCTTCAACATGTACGATACTGCTCAGCTCATTGGAAAGGTTAGTTAACTTTTTATGAAAGATGTACTTACATTTCACTAATAGAATCAAATTCACAGTACTGTATGTAGGCAGGAATAATTTTGTAGTGATACGAAATGTAAGCTGAGATTGGAAACTGAACTGTTATCAGAAATATTTTATAAGGTTGGATGCAAGTTAATAATTTTAGACCATAAAGGTCCTTATTAGCATAATATTTATCATAATTTTACATTTCTTTTTATTATATTAAAGTTTTATTGTCACTGGATGGCCTCTGGTTTGCCAAAAGCTCAGAACTAGAATGGAGCATCTTGTTACTGAGCTACCATGATTCTAGTTAAGGAACTGCCTAAATCAATTGGAAGATTTCATGATCTTGAAACATTATGTTCGGTAACAGCTTTTTGAATAGCGCTTTTAGAGTTTTGACTATTTAAAAAGTTATTTCGTAACATAACGTTTGGACTAACTTTTAGGGTAACTTTTTGTGAAAATTTAATTCATGTAACGCTTATTAAAACAACTAATAGTTATTAAAGCAATTAATTTTGACGAACATACTCTAAATAAATAATTTTACGGCATTGTTTTTCGGCTAAATTATAAAAATGACTAAAGTTTATGGTTTTTTTCTGTCATTTAGTGGTATAAATTGCTAAATTATTCTAATTACTAGCTAGCATACACTCAAATACCATTTTCCAATCATTAAGCTAATAGCTCAATAATTGTGACAAATGAAACAGATATTCAAGATCAAACTCCATTCTTCAATTTGTTTCAAAATTTTTTTAAAATAGTATACAGTGCAAATTGTCCAGCCAAGCAAAGGATTACACTCAATAGCAAGTGCTTGACCACACCAACCTCAAAAGCTGTAGTATGATATGCAGTACAATTTATTGATTAAACTTTCATGAAACTACTTAACCTAAAAGCTCGAGCTAATAATTTCGTTGTCAAACAAATTTAACAGACCCATCTATGCACATCTACGAGCATGTAAGACTTGACAATAAATTCAGTTTCAAATTCTCTCAAAAAATTGTTCTAAAAAAAAGTTAAGAGCCATGTACACAAACATCCATGCTAATGATACATGCCAAACAAAAAGGGTTTCACATATATTGGACAAGAAAAATGACAAATGGAATTCTCGGTACAGTTTCAAAGTGAAGCCAGCTTTATTTGGAGCAAAATCACCCAGTGTCTATAATTTCAGCCTGCAGGAGAAGATGACAGTGAAATATAGTTAGAATAAATTAAGAATGCTATTGAGAACTTTCAGTGGATAAAAGCTTTGTGTTTGTGTGTGTGAGCTGAAAGATGAATGGAACCTACTGAAAAATCTCGATCTTTTGGATGTGCTGCACTTTTGAATGATCCTTTTCTACAAGGCTTGAAGAGTCTGACGACAATAGCAGAGTTTGGAGATTGATTAGGAATTCAATACCTTGAGGCAGTAAATTTAATGCTGTACAAGAGGCAAGAGACAACAGTTGGATATCTGGCATCACTCCTTTTTCTATAGTTATTGCTCGCAGCTGAGGGAAATTAGTCAACCATAAACTTCTAAGCTTAGTAAAGCCCTTGGAGAAATGTAGCTGCTCCCCAGTAAAGGCATTATCTAGATCAAGATTTCCCAAATGTGGCAGTGCTGCAATGTGAGGGAGAAGATCTTCATTTAATCTAGACCAGTGCAAGTATAAGTATGTCAAGTACTCGAGTGAGCGAAACCAATGTGGTACTCTTTTGAGTTTACCAACCAATATAAGCTTGTCAAGGTGAGGTGGGGATGATAGCAATGCATCCATTTGAAGGAACTCTGCTTCATTATGTGCCATAAGAAACAAATAGCGTAGTTTTTTCAGGTTTAGAATTGAAGAGCACAAGTCCTCCTCATCTCCTCCTCTTAAATTTGAAATCCCCATTCTGGTCAACTGCGTCATGCTCCCCAGTTGCCTTATCACATCACCTTCTGCTTCAATGAAAGACATGACTTGCAATTTCTTCAACTTGTTAATTTTAAATGGAACTCGAGTCCCACTGACATACTGAAACTGATGGCTGTTCCCATGATTATAACGATACATAATCAGATTTCTCAAGTTCTGCAATTCAGCTGCTCCTTTTGGAAGTTCCCTTATTAGTGTCTCTTTAATGTTCAACGTCTCAAGGTTACGGAGCTTCCCGATATTTTTTGGAAGCTCTGTCACTCGAGTTCCTTTCAAGTTAAAGTACCTTAAGTTGAATAGAATGTCTATACCATCTGGTAATTTCTCAATCATAGCATCTTCCAAATCCAAGACTCTCAACAATTTGAATTTGGATACTAACGTATTTGGGAAAGACGACACGCGCATTATAAACATAAACAATGAACGAATCTGTGACATACCATGGTATGATTCAAGGTCCTCATTGGTTGTTTGGATGGACAAGCGGCGAGCTTTACACTCCTCAATTGCTATCCTTCCATTGTATACAATGCAGAATTTCTCTCTCTCTGATATTGACAGAGCAAGTTCACGCAAAACATCATGCATCTTGCATGCTTTTGGCCTTCCTGATTGATTGCGCAATACAACTTGAAGCATACTTCGAGCAATAAGTTCCATGAGATAGTTCTCAGCTAGTTCTTCAGGAGTAATCCTGTTAACTTGTTGAACAAATCCTTCTGCTATCCAAAGTCTAATAAGCCTTTTACGTCGAATTAGATAGTCTTCAGGAAAAAGGCAACAATATAAGAAGCAATGCTTAAGTGGATAAGGCAAATCATTGAAACTGAGCAACAAAATGCTCTTGACAAATTCCAACATATGATTGTTGTTTAGCTGCCAATTCAAGTTGTTGCAAACGCTACGCCAATCACTTATTGACCTCTTGGAAGACATCAGACCACCCAAAGCCACTAATGCAAGAGGTAGGCCTTCACATTTTTTCACCAGTTCCGTAGCCAATGATGCAAGCTCACTTGGACATGATTCGCCCACGAATGCTTTTTGGCAAAAGAGGTCCCATGCCTCACTCTTCTTCAGTGGTTGAATAGGAAGAATATGGCTTCTAACCCCAGAAGAAAAAGAACCCACATCTTTATTTCGAGTTGTAAGCATGATCCGACTTCCACGCTTATCATCTGGAAGCGCTACATTTATTGCATCCCATAGATTTATATCCCACACATCATCCAAGACAACTAGGTACTTTTTGTCATTTAAGTACTCAGTAAGAATCATTACCAGGTCTTTGAAGCTCATGTTATTCTTACTCAAGCTAGAAAGTCGATGTTCCTCCCTTCCCTGGCAGAATTCATTGATCAGGCTTCTGAATAATTCTTCTCTTGTATTTGATTGAGAGACAGTAATCCATGCATAGCAGTCAAATCGGCGCTTCACCATTTCATTGTTATAGATCTTGCCAACTAGTGTTGTCTTGCCTGATCCTCCCATTCCAACCACTGAAATAAGAATTTGTTGCAAATCTCTATCCATTAGCCATCCCTTCAACACTTGTGTTTCTTCCTCCTTCCCTATCAGATCATCCTCTTTAATGAAAAAAGGAGAATCCCTGCGGTATAATGACCATTTGTGGTCAAGATAATTGGGACTAGTTCCACCTTCTACATTATTAACACCATATCTGTCCCTCCACTCAGGAATGACTTTGATGATGTTATTGATGTTCTGCAACTTGGAGGCAATTCGATGCCTCAGCCAAAAAACTTTTGGAATGCGAACCGTTTGATGAAAGAGCTGAGAGAAACCGCCCCTGCCATGTTGTTGATGTACATAATACATGAACTCATCAATGATGTCTTCAACTTGGTAAGCTATGTCCCTCACATTTGCCACCCATGTCTTCTCCCCTTCAGACTTCAGTTGCTTTCTCTCGGCATCCTCGAGAAAAGATTTCATGCTTTCTAGTTCACGCCTCAGGTTGTAAAATTCATCATAGATGCCTCCCAATAATGATACTTCATTTTTAAGAGCTGACACTATTATATCAATCAGTTGTTGGAGTATTGCAGCTGTGGCCATGTTGGCCTGGTATGTTCACTTCTTTTCTACGCTCAACTGTATGCGACTGCAATTAGCAACATATTCAGTTTAGAAACACAAAAACAAGATTTAAATATATTTTTAAGTTTCTTACCATTTCCATATTTGGCATAAGTCAAGTCATACCTTAGATTTTACGCAATTTTTTAATGTTTTTGTAATGTGGTTCCAGGATAAGAGTTTCATATCATCAAGTACTTTCAATAATAAATCCAGTGGGAATTTTATTGTAATTTCCATTTATATGAGCTATTTTTAGATTTGGAGCCAAATTTGAAGTTAATGTACATTTATTTAATGGACTAACTAACAAAAGATTGTGGGTATAACAGATCCCATGAAACAAAATATTGTATGTTAGTAGACAGTTGTCGTAGAGATTGAACCAAATTTAATTATCGGTAATTGTTAGTTTTCTACATTTAAGCACAGATGTAAATCCAAATTTGAAATCATGCTATTAGTATCATCCATTGAATTCACTGGCTAAGTTTCAACTTGAAGTATCTAAAACCTTTAAGTAAAACTATACTGCAGAACACCATGACAAGGATTCCTAACTTTAATTACAGAATCAATAAAAATATAAACAAACCCAAAAATTTCTCAATCATTTCAAATTGATATCAAGAACTCTGAACTATCTTATTCCTGCAACAGATCACATTTCAAAAGAAAAGGCACATTTTAGTTAATATTTTCGTCTCATATGCAGGGCAAATCCACAATCGACGCAGGGAAAAGAATTTAGTAGAAGGAAGAATAAGGAACGAACCTTGAGCCGGAGAGGGGCAAGATCACAGTGGAAAACAAACAACATTAGGTGTAAGCAAAGCGGGCAGGCTGGAGCACACACTGAAAGAGTAGCTATCCTGTCTGCAATGCTGTGATATTCCTGCCTTCCTTCTTCTCCTTCTTCTTCTGTTACTACATTTTTATTGTCTTTTCTCTCCTAGGTATCATACATTAGATGATCCGCAACCCACATGAATCAGCCACTTAAATTTGTAAATTTGGAGGGTGATTTAGATATCCTTCAAATTTGTGATTTTGGGCTATTCGTCACATATGAACAGTTAATGTTTTTCAGAGTGGACATTTTAATATATTGGGTTACCTTAATGGCTTGAAAATCTAGACTTCAATAAACAATTGCAACTTGACATAGACTCTTCAGGAAGCAAATATATTAGTCTGTTCTAATATTATGCAAAATCATACTAACATGGTTGGTAGCAGGTAGTAGAATTGAAAGACAACTTAATTAATTGAGCTAATATTTTAATAGTCCATTGAACTGAAGGTCTAGAATTGATATTATGTCGTATTAAAAACAAAGACAGCCAAGTTTGAACTGGTGATTGCTTGCAGCATGAGGCAGTATATGTATATATATTTATATCTACATAGAGTCAGAGACATTGTGATACAAGGAATATTTTACAATGCTGCAAATTCTAAGATTCACAGATACAACTAGGACCATAATTTTAATATAAGCCCATTAAAGGACGACTTGACAGGCAAAAAGATAGGATCTGGGACCTTTAGGTCCCAGGCATCGCCCTTAGCCACCAAGTTAAGTGATCATTTGCAATAGCAAAAACTATTTAATTGAAGCCACATTTGATGAATAAATATAAGTCAATTAACTTCCAGAATGGCTAAAAAAGAATCCAAGTTGCAAATGGATCATGGTTTGAATGATTACCAAAATAACGTCACCCATTACTAGGAATTAATCTGATAACAACATAAATAAAACAAAAAAAAAAATTATCCATGCTACAACAGCTAAAGAAGGACTCATTCTAATTTTTACTATTTTGGTTATGTAAACAATTGATTATTCTTCCAAATTGTTTGAGAAATCTCAGCAAAAAATATAGACTTCAAATAAACAAATAGCAACTTGACATAGATTTTCCAGGAAACAATTAAATTAATATGTTCTAATATTCTACCAAAACATAATGGCAATGTCATGGTCGGTCGCAAACTATGCAAAGTATGACTAAATCATAGTTCTTTATTTAATTCTTTTAATTTTTCAAGAATTTTCAAAACAACAACCAATTGAACAAGTTATGATTCTATTCAATGCAAACTCAACTGATAGGGCTCATGCTTTCACATAAGAAATTAGTTTCCTTTTCTTCTTTTGATTGAAATTTAATAGGGAATAATTTGAACTCTTTATACTATGAGGCAGACACTCGACCATCCAGTAAACTAAAAGCCAAATATACCCATAAAGAGTACAGCAAGTCATTGATAAATAAAATACGAAGCTAGTTGACTTCTAGAATGCCTAATAAGGGGAAAAGGGAAAAAAAACAGAAAGAGGGAGAGAAATGTGCTGGAAATAGGTCATGCTCTGCAGAAATCAAAACAGTATTAGTTAATTACAAGAAAATTAATCATAAAGAAAAAATGATAACGACATTCAGCAGAAATCAAACAAAAAAAAAGATCAATCTACTCAAATACCTTGACATTACCTTTCTCATACACATTTGCCCCTAAAGCCTCGAACTCGAAAATTCCAAGAAGCGAACTCGAGCCAGTGGGCTAGTAGCCATGGCTTTCTCCGCTGTGAAAGGAATTGCCGAATGCCGATACTACCTGATGCGAAGTAATAAAGCAAATAAAAGTAATGTAAAGCTGTTAATGAAACGATGCGTTTCATCTATTAGTAAAACGGCGCGTCTGATTAACAAAGTCTCGAACTGCCAAGTCAGCGGGCATTTATTATCCACGTCAGCACCTCGTGTTAGAAGGTTGTTGTGCAGCTCAGTTCTTGGTTGGCGGGAATTGGAGTGGTTAAGTTGGTGTACTTGGGGGATAGCAAAATGACCGACCGAACCGAAAACCAAAAACTGAACCTGATTCATTTTTCTCTGGACCTAAGAGGCATTCCGTTGTTTGTTTTGAACCAAATTCCTTACTCAGTTCAATTCAATTACGCAAAAACTTTACAATTGGACCTAATATCGAATAAATCAAACCAAAATAATTGGTTCGGTTCAAATTTTTCGTTCATACACAAACTTCAGTCCGGTTGTATTTATTGTAAGGAAATTTTGATTTTATATTTTGTAACTTCGATTCAGATTTAAACTGAACTGACCGCTCTCCCCTAGATGTACTCCACTAATCCAACCATTTGTTAATAATTTTATTTGAATCGAGAATTTTTTAAAGAAAAATTATAATTTATATAGTTAAAAGTACTACGGAGAAATCTTTGTGTTTGGTCATGTGTACTTATTAATGGTTTAGTAAATAGATTTCTAAGAAAACACAATTAAACTCCATTTATTTTTGTAAAATAACTTGTCAAAAAATATTTTTATGAAAAATGTTTTCCTTCAAAAATATTTTCTAAATGACTTATTTTTCCTTATTTAGTTGAAATATTAAAAATTAGTTAAAAATATTAAAGTTTTTATCTAATAAGACCATAAAAAATATTAATAATAATAAAAATTTTATAATATAAAAATTTTATTATTAAATATGAAAAAAATAAAAAAAAATATAAATTATAAAAGCCATCTGTTGTGTTGGCTCTCAATGGCCGATGATGATAGCCAATAATTGTAGTTGGTAGTTAATGGTGTAATGCCTATCTCACGACCCATTACTTGGACCGAATATACACTAGAGCCTAAGTTAAGGCATTAAAATCCGCAGTAAACCTAATTCGATCAAGCCCATACTCTCCTCACAATTGTGGCATTGGTCCAATAACTTTATTCTCATAATCAAACCCCATCTAATAGCCTACAGACAAATCAAAAGTGCAAATTATATAACTAAAACATAAAATCAAATTATACAATCACACTCATCTTAGAATACAATTGCAGAACTCTATAAAATTACAATCTTTTTACATTTAGATGCTAAATAAATTTATTATTGTTTTACTTTGTCTGTATTTCAATTTAGTTGGATCCATAAGTTTCTTTTTTCCTTTTAATATCTGAAAAAAATAAGGAGGCACTAGTGAGCATCAACGAGTAGAGTTAGGTAATTCTCTCATCCCACACAATCATGGCTAATTATGAACGAACAAGTAAGCATGAATGTACACTTATCAAATAAATCACAACCATTTAGATAATCGAACAGTGGATATTAGTTCATGGAATCACCCATTATACATAGAATCATACTCACCCCTAAAGCTTATTTTAAAATAATTTTCAAAAATACGATCTATGATACTTGTGTCAAGTGCACTCAAAGAGCCCACTTCTTTTCAGGCTCGACTAACCTCGTCCATCTTTTTCTCTTTTCGTTTATTTTCCTTCTTGTTACTTTTCTTTCTTTTTCTTTTTCCTTTTTTTTGCATCATCAATGCACATCAAATTACAGAGCGCACAGGGGGCGCCACTCCACCCACTTATGACCCACTGCCGGTATTCTCACCATCCCGTGCTCTCACTTCAGGGCGACTCACATCATTCTAACTTCACAGCACATCACAAATAAGTCACATTCAATCACAAAATTTCACATCATTCGTAGTGTATAATGTCCAACATCGCCATATATTTTAATATATAAGTACATGTATTTGATGCACTTCATGGCATACACACCTACATGACATTTCTAAAGGCATGCATGCTTTATATAGATAGCATATCATTTATGTATGCATGGATGTAAAACACATGAGCGATAAGAGATGCGGTTATCTAACTCTACTCACCAAAATATTCACTATAATTATTGTAACCTGCTTTAGCTTATTATGTCTTGTAAAATTTATTTATTTTATTCTAGTCATTCTGCCAAAAATCCGGCAACTCCTCTAAAATATGATTATCTAATTTGTTCATAGTCACAAACCAATCAATATAATCACAGCTTGATTCACAGGCAACCAACACATAAAAATCTCATCCGCCTTCATCGCATCATATATATCCACATACCTCATTATTACTATTATCACAATATTATATTTTAAATTCACATTTTTATATCTTAAATAACCAGTATAATCAGGTTGACATCATCGTTAGCTGCATTCGGTCTCAATTCATCAGTATTTACATAAGCATCCTCCATATATAATATACAAATTTCGATTCCTACTAATAGATAATTAACATTAAATATTATTAATTGCAAACACATTAAATATCATGATCTAAGTTTAGAATCAATGACGCTAAAGGTTTCTTATTGTAGACATATATCTTCCAGTAGCCTTAAGTCATGCTAACAAAATTAGCTAAAAGAAAGTAACTTATTCATATCATTAGAATATTAAATCTAACTTAGCTAATAGTTAGCAAATAACTGGCTGTTATACTTTATAAATTTAAAGGCAACTAAGTTCAAAATTTTATATGCTTATAAACTAGACTTCTTAAATCAAAATATTAGTAATTTCTAATTATTCTAAAAATTAATCACTGCATGTCTACCAAACCAGGCTTACACAATTCACATAATCCCTTCTCAGTTTAAGTTTCAGTGATATCTACGGCCTCGAAGCCTAATTTTTAATTTGCGTCATCTAATGATTCGAGCATCAAACAATGTCAAATTACAAAACTAGAATCTATACGAAAATTAGAATTAATATACTGTCTATTAGGAACTCCGGTCATCGGGATCGCCGCAGACACCGCCGTCCATGGTGGCCGGAGCGCCGGTGATTCCAAAATTTCTCAAAAATGAAAAGTTATTTTTCTTAAAAAAATGACTTCATTTTCTTTTAATCAGGAAATATTTTCCATTTACTTATTTTTTTTTAGAGCCTCAAACAATGAAAAATTGTCAAAAATAATTTCTGATAAATTATTTTATAAAAATAAACGGAGCCTTAGTTAATAAACTTAAATTCATTAACAGCTATTCTAATTAAAATATATCTAACAAGTAAATTCATTTTTATATTTTTATGAATAATTTTGAAGCACTTTTAAATTCTGAGAGTAACCTATAGTATTTTGAAATTTATAAATTTAGATAATATTGTACACTTCTCCATGCTAGTAATAATTATTTTTTAAAAATTTGTTATGTTTATATTCAAAGTAATAACTACTGCCACTCTTTGAATAATAATTTTTATATTTTTCAATATTTAATAGTATAAATTTTGATATAATAATTTTATATTTTTAACGTTCAATAAGTGTTTAATAAATTTAATTTTATGATATAAAAGTATTAAATAAAATGATTTTATAAATTAAAATATTTATTAAGTATAGTATTATAAATTGAAATTGTGTTTAATAAATGAAAGTAAAATGAAAATAAAATTTTTCGTGAGTGGCGTGTTGGTGAATTTTGCTGATTAAAATAGGAATCAATTTGGATATTAAAGAAAGCAAAAGAGAAAGAAAGATAAAGAAAAAGAAAAAGGTGCGTATATTACACGTGCAGGATAGCTATAAGTGCATGGAGTGAGCAAAGTGTTTGACGTATGGATTGGTCTCCATGTGTCCTGACGAAAGCAAGTTCAATGGTGACAAGCGCTTCTCTTTCTATCTACCTATTTTGTATTTTAGTATGAGACAGCAAATTCCCTAACGATCGCCATTGCTAATCATCTGCCACGTATTAACCTACATGCAAATCTTGCCACTTTGAATATTTTGATACTGCCACCTGCCCTTTTGTCATTGACACATGTGTTAATTTCAGATTTCTAGGCAACTTTCTAATTGGTTCCTTCTGCAAAGACAGAGTGCTATACTCTATAGATTTTTATTTCTATATATATGTTCCAGTGATAACCCATTTCTGGAGAGACAGAAACCTAGATTTGTATTTTCTTTTTTACATCCCAATTTCAAGTTCTTGAATCATAATGGAGTGGTCTCCTCAAAATGCCATGAAAGCTTATTTGGACACACTTCAGCTGGTAAACTTTTAGTTAATCCATTTTCTTTTCATTTCTTTTTTCTTTATTGACTCAATGGATCCAGATAATATGATTATTTATAAATTTTTTTCTCTTTTAATTATTCTGTAGATCACCTTAGCTGTTTATGGAATTGAATGATATTTGTATGATGATTTAATAGAACTTTTTTCCCTCAACTTTTAACTAATACTATCTTTTTTGTTGCAGTGCAAGACAGGAAGGAATAATGAAGATAACCCTTCGTATGGAAGCGAAACCCTAATTGAACCAAAATGCATGGAATTCATCTCAGCATTAGCAGCTGGCAAAAGAGCAAAATTAATGGTGGAGATAACAACAGAAGGCATAACACCATTAACAATGGCCCTAGCAGTGGCAGCAAAGCACATAGGAGGGAAACTAATTTGCTTTCTCATTCATCATCAAGATTTCAAGAAATGCAAAAACCATATTCAAAATAATCATCAAGATCTAGAAGATGTGATTGAATTTGTTTATGGAAACATTTTCCAAGTGGTCATGCATTACAAGAACATAGATGTTCTTGTTATGGATGGAAGATTAGAGGATAATTTCAAATTAATTGAAAAAATTAATCTTAATCCATGTGGGTCTATCATTGTAAGGCATAATTTGCATCATAGAAAATGTGGAGTTCCTTTGGGTAATGTTTTGAATGGCAGAAAAGGAGCTAAGTGTGTGACTTTGCCTATTGGAGATGGAGTGGAGTTGACAAGAATTGAATCTAAGAACAAGATCTGTAGAAGACACAAGAGATTTCATGTGACTTATGAGAATTAACCCTTTTTTATATATTATTAGGATATTTAGAATTAATTAACAAGCAAATGATTGTAAATTCAATAATTTATAAAATAAGATGGAGCATTTACATAATTATATTACAGTATTTGAAATGAGCAGTAGCGCAATTTTATTTTATATATTTTAGTAAATTTTTTTGAAATTTATTGTTATCCTATTTATTTTGCCAAATTAATTAATTAAACCTTCACATTATATATATATATATATATATATATATATATGCGGTCAAACCCTAAAATGTATCGTCGGGATCCTATTCAACAAAACTTATAATGCGTGAAAAATTTTTAGCCATAGGTGTTTTTGCATTTCAAAGATATTCCCATGTATCTATTTTTTTTCTATAAAATATTAATTTTTTTGGGTAAAATTATTTTTAAATATCAATTTTCCCCTTATCATTTCCGTTTACATGCAACATAGCTCCCAAGTGCTTCCCCATAGAGTCTGACATAAACCCTTTTGGTAAATCATGGATTTGAACCCATTATTTCAGTGAAGAACAAGGACCCTGAGGAAGGATCTTGGCCATTACGAATTTTCTAAAGAACCAACAAATGATTATCAAACTAGTCAACGTACTTTTCTTTGCACAGTAATTCACACGATGAACTGTGAGCAATCGACCAACGGAACAGAAATTGTACGGTTTCAGGTGTCGGAGGATTTACAGTATCAACCTCTATCGATGATTCTTCATCATTAGATAACATCAAGTTGTTGATATTCTCTGCAAGAGCTTCATCTTGATCCGTCATAATCACAATACGAACAAGAGAAAGACACAACACTCAAAAGGGAACTTCACATGCACTCGGAAAGAAGTCTCACATGCATGCATGCATTAGGCCAAAAAAAGTTGATGTCCCTAGTTTTGGCTTATATACAAAATTAAGACTAATTTGAGTTGATGATGGATAAATATTGATCACACCACCTAACTGATAAATGTTGGGATTTGATAAATTTTCTGTAGCATTTGTTTTTTAAAATATGAAAAAAAATATGAAGTAATTATTAAGGGTACAATTTATTTTATATACTATGTTATATAATGTATGTTCTTTAACTTTTAGTGTGCAAATATTATTTTTTATTTTAAAATGTTATATACATAAGAAATTACTAATTAAATATTTTCAAATAATACTTAATATAAATTTTTTAGAAAATTATAGATGAAATAATAAAAAAATATTAATTTAATATATATGTAATAATTTTTAATGATGTTTTGGATTATGACTCTGTTAAATTTTAAAAAATTTTAAAATTCCAATGGAATTTAATCTAGATTGTTTTGAAATTTCATGATATTTAATTCAGACTCTTGTAAAATTTCTAAAAATATAATGGTACTCAATTATATTTTTTTAAAAGTTTATATAAATTTAATAATATTCAAAAGACTATCGAACAATTCTATAAAATTATTGATTTTGTTAAATTTTAAAATATTAAAAATAAATAAAATAGTCATTCATAAATCCATCATTCAATCCAAAACTTTTATTGGATATTAGAATGTTAGTGTCACGACCCGTTTCCATGGGCCGGACCGGCACTAGAACCTAGGTAAGCTTAAGGCTCCCGAAGCCCGTAGTAAGCCTAATCTCTGATTTCAACACCACAATTATATGAAAATATTCTACAAGTTGGCCCATTATATATTTTTTATTAGTGATTCAAACTATCACAAGGTCTTATTTTATTCAACTCAATTATTCCCATAAAGTCTTACGTACACTTAACATTATTA
>CANUEX010012495.1:0-11693 GCA_948099535.1 Jatropha multifida
TGAAAGCATACTGCCTGAATGTGTGGGTTTGCATTATTTATTATTATTCACTGAGTTTAGTGAAACTCACCCCCCTTCCATAAACATTTTTCAGGAAATAAAAGTACCGTTGGTTTATAAGACTCTGCTTCCTTCTCCGCAAAGATTCGAACATGTTAGTATGAATTATCTGTTAATATTTGTGGTTTTCTGGACATTTTATTTAACTCCGCAGTTAGGATGTTTAATTAATATTTGGTTATGTAAAAGAAATTATCTTGTGATTATAAATAAATTGTGGAGTGTTCTTTTTTTTTTGAATATTTGGAAACTACATGATAGGAATAGTTTAATCATATTATGACAAATAAATATTTACATGAGAATATATTTTTATTAAATAGATATGGGTCCGAGCTGTGAATAGTATTTAATACTAAGGCTGGGTCAGAAATGTAAACTCTGATTAATTTATGAATAATGTCATAATATAGGCTTACTATTCCGTTAGTCAAATGATAATAGAAATGGATTTTTATAGTTTAGGCTTACTATGGGCCTCGGGGGCCTTAAACTTACCTAGGTCCTAGTGCCGGTTCGGCCCATGATTTTGGGTCGTGACAAAGTGAAATCCTTTTGATATCTCATTTGTGATATTGATTCGAATACTACGATTCTTTTCATACGAATTTATTTTTGATGAGCTAATAATAGTACTATCATCTGGTATTGCTATAAATGTTGAACTTTGAGATACTTATTCATTATACACACTACCTATATGATACTATAATTTCATTGAGTTGACGACTCATTCAAGTGTCTGTGGTTTCAAGTAGAGGTGATCCTGGTCAGTCAGCTTCTTGATTCCAATCTTCCAACAAGAAGCATGTGATAAATGTAAATATTGTTATTAAATTACTAAAACTCTAATTGCTCCATAGTATCTTTATGGATGATATTAGTGTTGGATATGTGCAAGCATTATTGTAACATTATTGAGAGAATAATATGTGTCTATACAGAATGTGAGGAAGAATATTCTCAGTGAACTTGAGAATTTAATAAATAATTGATTATGACCCACTTAAGCAAATATCCAAGATGAGTAATATATGTACTGTGGGTTCTACGAGGTGCTCGGTGGCTTTAAGTCTACCTAGACCCTAGGACCATCGCACCAATAAAAATTGGGGTATGACAACTATGATGCAAAAGTTTTGCTCATGCATGCCCCAAACTTCATGCAAATAAAAGTCAAATTAGATATCCGGAAACCTCTGTGACATAAGAAGAAACTCATAAGCAGAATGGTGAAGTGTTTTTTGTTTAGTTTCGCTATGAGCGTTTAACCACGTTTTGTGGTCTATGCGGGAGATTGGGACACCAAGACAGTTTTTGTGAGTTACGTTTGCACCATAAGAAAGAAGCTTTGCAAATTTGCTGGGATGACTCTATAAGGGTCCCTCTGTAGAAGGTGACACAGCGAATGAGTGGATGGCTTCCTAATGAAGCAAGGGCTTCTTCTCTACATGCTAAGTCGGATAGTTTGAGGCAGGTTCAGGAGGGGTTTGCTAGCTCAAACCGGTTGCTGCACTGTGAATCATATGCTGTGAGGAACTTTAATGCAATGGTTTATGGGACAGAGGCCTATAATATGTAGGTAGATACAACTTTACCGCATGGTTATATCCATCAGCTGGAGAAGGATGGAATAGGAAAATTTATAGAGATAAAAAAGAGACCAAGGGGAGACAATGACACAACCTTATTAGTTTTTGCGACATTGGATTCTAATAATGTTCATGGCTATTCTATATCGGCTAATCCTAGGGGCCAGGATAGCCGGCAATTATGAAGTGCCTTAGCTGGAACTGCCGAGGTTTGGCTCGGCCTTGGACAATTCGAGCTCTGAAGGAGCTCATTGTGCATTATGGACTTGATTTAGTTTTTCTTATTGAAACTTTGGCTCAGGAGAGTAGGGTGGCGGAGGTAGCCAAACAGTGTGGATTTCACAATTGTTTTCACCTTTATACTACATATTAGTCATTAATGACACATGTTGCATATTGATTATAATCATTATTCATACCCATTTAATTTTTTATTCATGGCTTATTTTTACTTATTTTTTTAAATATTAAATATTGACTATAATTTTGGTCTTATATTATTTAAATTTTTATAATATTAAAATAAAATTTTATATGAAATTAAGGTGAATATAACGCTTAAAATAAAACTGCAGTATATACATACACACATCTCAGTTCAATTTATATCGTCATTTATTTAAAATTTATTATAACTATATATGTACAATTTGACAATATCACCTAACAAATACATTTCAATATATATATATATGATAAAATAGTACATATATTTTTTTAAAAGAATTTTCAATCGTTAGTTATCCTACATACTTATGTTCATTTTATTTAAAAAGTAAAAATTTAGAAATGTTGAAGGCTTAATTATTTGAAAATTTATTTTTAAAAATATATCTCCAATCAAATTATACAAACATAAAAAGTATTAAAAAAATTACATATTCTTTTTTCTTTCTTTATCTCTCTTCTAAATAAAATATTTTAAATTACAATAAAAATGAAATCAAATATATAAAAAACAAATTAAAAAAATAAAATATAAAAACTTTCAAATGTCTCATTATCATATATTTTTAAAATATAAAATATAAAAATTTGAAATTTTAAAATGCTTAATTAATTATCTATATGTATTTATTTAAAAAATAATTTTAATAAATTAATTATATCCAATCAACTACTTAATTCACTTTAATATTTTAATTTATTATTTGCAACATGAAGTGCAAATATAAAAAGGCAAGACAAAGTGGCTCCGAACATATAAAATTATATACACAGAAGCAACACTTCTCATCCCCTTCAGCCAGCTTTATATTAGCTATGCCTGAAATCAAATTTATCGTTTTATAGACAATATTCTGCTACTTGGCTTGCTGTTATGGTTCCTGTGAAGCAACAAACTCTAAGTTCTTTACCAAAACTCTCAGCTCTTCTCTTCTTTGGTGATTCTGTACTGGATACCGGCAATAATAACTATATCAAGGCAGTGCTCAAGGCAAATTATGCTCCTTATGGTCAAGACTATCCTGGAAATGTTCCTACAGGAAGATTTTCAAATGCAAAATTGATTCCTGACATGTTAGGTTCCATTCT
This sequence comes from Jatropha multifida, assembly GCA_948099535.1. NCBI lineage: Eukaryota > Viridiplantae > Streptophyta > Magnoliopsida > Malpighiales > Euphorbiaceae > Jatropha > Jatropha multifida. The sequence continues at coordinate 3,189 of CANUEX010012495.1, forward strand.
TGCAAGCAAAGAAACAGTTCCTCCATATTTGGACCCAAAACTTTCAGACAGTGATATAATTACTGGTGTTAATTTTGCATCAGCTGGGTCTGGATACGATGATGCAACAGTTTTGTTAACTAATGTTATTCCATTTCAAGGCAAATTGAATTGTTTAAGGAATATAAAGAAAGGCTTAAAGGTATTGTCGGAGAGGTAAAAGCTAATGAGATAATTAATGGTTCTTATATAGTGTTTATAAGTTCAGGAACAAATGATTTTATTTTTAACTATTATGACATCCCTACAAGGAGGTCGGAATTTGCTGTAAGAGATTATCGAGATTTTCTACTTGACAGACTACAAAAATTTGTTAAGGTGAGAATTTAAAGTAATCATTACTTCTTTTTTTTTTTTTTTTGAGAAAATTATTAGTTGCTTTTTCTGTTTTCATACAATTTCAGGAGTTGTATGTTCTTGGTTGTCGTTCAATTGTTGTATGAGGGATTGTTCCAATTGGTAGCTTACCTATTCAAAAGGTGATTGGAAGCCCACTTAGTTTTGAGGATCAGAACAGAGATACCAAACTTTACAATCAAAAGCTTATCAACTTATTACCTCAAATACAAGGAATTATTATGATATCTATGAAACACTATTGGACCTCATTAATCATCCCGAAAAATATGGTAAGATTATTTATTTAATGCAATTTTATTAGGAACATTTTGCAATAATTAGAGATATTTTGGATTAACATCTATATATAATGGATATATGTAAAAGGTTTTACTGAAACAAAGTAAGCATGCTGTGCAACCTTCTGATTCTGTGTGATCCACTCACTCCACCATGCGAAGATCCTTCTAAATTTCTGTTTTGGGATACGATTCATCCAACTTTGACAGGTTACACCAATTCTTTTTTAAAGATATTGTGGAGAATGTTCTTCCTCAATTCTTGTAGAATTATATATATATATATATATAGTTAAGGAGAGAGATCCCTCGTTCATAGCTTAATTATTTATTGAGCTGCATTAATAAATACATATTGATCTAGAGATTTAGTTAACTAAAATATTTCAATGCTTGTGTTTCTTTTTTTTAATGGTTTTTTTCTTGTTAAAGAAGAGCTTGTATATATCCAAGCACTAACCGTAACAGATAGGCATCCCATACAATCAAACCTAGCCTCAAAATATTAGGTAAAAAACCAGTCTTTTGATTTGGAATACATATCCAAAACAAAATTCCTCTGGCTTTAGAAGATTTACTTTCGTAATATTTGCCGGGTACGAATTAGTTGAACCAAATGCGCTCTCTAACTCTAATACAAATTATATGTAAGATCAATATAGATGAAAAATACAAAAGACTGACAATTTTTGTTTTACTTCATTTTTCAAGCAATGTTTTAAATTATTATACAAGCAAAAACAAATTCAAAGCATTCAAAATGAAGTTATATTTCTAAATAGAAAATGATATTTTCAAAAACCAAACCGAGGTAGCATACACAACTATTCTTTGATTTCCATAATATAAAAAAGTACCACACTCTTCAACTGAGATAATATAGTAATTGGCATGAAGCTTGAAGCTCCTTTTTTTTTTTCTCTCTTTGTCTCTTAATTTCTCTCTATCAATTGGACTCAACTTAAAGATTGGCAAGCTGCTGTATGTTCATAGGATAAACAATGCCAGTATCTCCATTGAAAGCCTTTCTTCCCATCAAAATGTTCACAGCTTCTGTTGGGTGGAATGCATCCCAAAAAATGTACTGTTCTCGATTCGGACACGGTGTTTGGAAGGGAAGACATGTCACTTGACCTCTATTCCGCCCTATTCCACAACATCCGCGATTGATTACACTAAATCCTGCATATAATCAATATCGTAGTATCAGTTTTTACGTACCGTATTAAGTTCGAGTTTCAGGACAACAATCAGAACAGAAGGCATATATTCCCGCATACCGTAAGCTGGAGAGTTTGTCAGGATATCTCGAAACATACGGTGAATATCAATGTAAATGAATTTAGCTCCAGGGAGATTGGAATTTAAGTTGTTCATCATAGTTTTAACATTTTCATTGAAGGGAAGAACGAGTTGATTAACCTCTTCAGAGCAAAGACCTGCAGGGCTTTGTGCTAGGATGCTTGGAATACATCCCATCACTCCTAAACCTGCAAGTATAAATTTTCTTGCTCCGAGATTGTAAAGGGTCTGTCCTTATATCGCAAAAACAAATAGATTTTGTGTCAGAGATCGTACTGTACGTGTATGCATATAAACTAATTGAGATCAAGGAAAATGTAATTATACCGTTAATTGCTGAGTGTATTGTTGAACCAAAAGATTGGCATATTGGGGGCCATCATATTGATTCTTAGTAGGGTAGTTAGGCATGAGATAGTTATTGAGGTAGTCATTGCTGCCCATGCCTACGAAGAAAATGCTCCTTGCAATTGCACTAGCCACATCGATTGCACCAAGATTATCTGTGATTTGATCAAGCGTATTCTGAAAATTCTTTATCTGTTGATTAAATGGTATGCGACCCACCTGATCAAAAATAATAATTAAATTGTTAAAAGTCGCACTATAACACTGAGGTGATCGATATTTCGTGATCCATAATGTAATATAATATAATTAAAATCATATATACACTTTTAATTACATTACATTATATTTTATTAGGCCTCACTGAAAATAACTTTTGAATGAGATTTTACGCTCAAATCTATTATAAGACTATCGTTTAAATTATAAAATAATGAGTTCAAACTAAATTGAAGCTAAACCATATATATATATATATAAAATAAAATCTCTGAAAAATTTAGTAGTTCTTTTTCTTAATTTTTCATAAATATTTCTAAAATCTTTTGTTGCCAATCTAACAACCTACATTGTTCTTTTCTTGTGAAAATATAAAAGGGTCATTCAATGAATGTAAGTCTGTCACAGGCAATAGTTGATTTATGACTGATCAGTCCACTGCCTTCAATTGCATTAAAGATAGCTACGGTGAAAGTCCACATGAAGACATTTATACTTAACCTCAAAAATACTTTTAATTATTTATTTGTTTGTCTGTTTCTCTACAGGAAGTTAACGGTAGCAAGAGGATATAAATATTTCTATCCCTCCAATGGTTAAACATTTTTGTATAAAAAAAATCATTCTAAAAAAATAGAGTTGTTTCAAAAAAAATTTCTATTTTTTCGCAGTGAATGGTTAGAAAATATTCTGTTAAAAAAAAAAAGTATTTTTCATTAGTTTGGTTCAGAAGTGAGTAAGTCATTTTCATATAATGAAAAATGAAAAAATGCATGCAATGAAAGAAATTACTCTCTCAACCTCTTCGAATCAGTATATATATGAATTAAAAATTGGATAGACTTACAAAATTTCTGCCTGTGATATCAAGAATTCCAGCAGCAGCAGAGGCATAGTTGACTCCATGAAGCACATCATCTCCAGAAGCTTCTGAGTAGGCAGGAATTAGGGGAAGTCCTAGCAGTTGGGCTGCATGGTAAATAAAAGAAAATTGGATATTAATTATGATTTTTATATTAATAATTGCTTATTTCTTAAGATTCAAATTTTAATTAACTGAAGATTGACTGAAATTAGGTTTGCACATTAATGAGTGGTAGAGTACATGTCATTACTGCAGCCCAAATAAGAAATTTTGATATTTCTGTTTTCTTAATTTATTTATTTTTTTAGTTTTATTCTAAATAAAATTGGTCAATAAAACAAAAGAAAATTTATTTTAATGGAAATAATGTCAAGAAAAGAGGGAAATTAATTCTAAAAAAAAGAAATTAAATTGGAAAAGAAGATGATGAAAGAAAAGAAAAGAGAGAGAACCTATTTCATCAACCATGGTGTAACCATTGGAGAAACGACCAGTAGGGCCACCATTGAAGTCGATACCATAAGGAAAATAATTAGCTTTAGCGAAAGAAGGAAGATCGTTATTATTTCCATTATCAATAAGAGAGTCACCAAATATAAACATAGCAGGCACCATTTCTCTTCTTCTTCCTCCTCCAAATGGATCATCTACATTTTGCCCTAACCCTACCCTTAACACAATACCAAACACACAGAAAACCCAAAACAGCCTCACAATAGCCATTAGAAAGAGAGAAGGTAAGCAGCAATGTGAGAGTGAAGAAGAAAATATAAAAAACGCAGAGATTTAATAGAGAATTGGGTATGGTGAGTTAGTTGAGTTTGGAGTAAATGAATTCATCTGTTTTCTACATTGCAGTAATAACATACTGTCTCACTCTCTCTCTCTCTCTCTCTCTATATATATATATATATATATTATTACGGGCAATTTTTTTTTTAGTAGAACAGAATGGGTGTAGGGTGAGGTTAAAAAAAAACAAAAAAAAAAAAAAAGGAAAGAAGAGCAAAGGGGTTGGCAATTGTCAGGAACATAGCAATTGCTCAGTTGGTGATATATTCAATGCAACGACCAAACAATATAATGTAGGAGTTGTTATATTTCGTGTGTTGAATTAAGTACCCATATGGCTGCATTTATTAAATTTATTTTTGGAACTCATCTCTTTCTTTTAGATTTAGAAATAGCATTCAACAATAGAAGTTCAAAATTAAAATAAATTCTCATTTTATTTTTGGTTCGATTCCGATTGAGTCAGTTCAATTTATTTTAATCAACTTTGAGCGAAAATACTTATATTGTGTAACCAAAGCGAAAAATCGAAATTAAAAGTACACATATATACAGTTTATGATCAACCTATTAGTTGAGAGATGTAATTAACAAACTAAAAATTATAGTTTAATTATATTAACTAAATATTCTTAATTTATGTACAAGACAAATTAGAACAAAAATATGAGATGAATAAAGTATTTATTTTATTTGGTCTAATGACAAAAAAAATGAATTTTAGCCCTTTTAATAATTTTGGTCAATTTTTTTAATTACTATAAAGTAATTTTTTCTTAAAAATTGTGTCATTTATCCATAACCGCTACTATTATACTGATGTGACTGTTAGTGGGACCCTCAACATGGCATGTCCCTTACTAACTATAAATTTATAAGATATAATTATTAGAAGAATTAACAAAAATTATTAAAAATATCAAAGTTCAGGGTTTTCAGACATTAGACCCAAGTTTGTTATCTCTACCTCTGACTCGTATTAGTGTAGTAGTAACGGTCATAATTCTGAAAATCGGATTGGTTAGTTCGACCAAAAACTGAGTTGTGATACGGTTCGAATTGTATTGAAAAATCGAATGTTAAAAAAACTAGATTGAACCTATAAAAACTGAACAAAAACCAGTTAAATGCCTGACATGTTTTGGTCTAAACCAGACTGAAAAAAAAAAGGCATTCTGGATCTTTGTACTTGGTTAATTGTTGGATATAGTTTTGGTCTAAACCAGACCGGCAAAAAATCCATTCCATTCAATTTTTAAAAAAAGAAAAAATTACATAAAATCCACATACCTGGGCTTAAATCTAGTAGTAATAACAATAATTTTGTTCTTTTTTTTTATATTATGAATTACTGCTTCTAATTTATTAGTTATATAAAATTTTATTTTTTTGCACATTAAATATTTTCTTTAAATATACTAAAAGTAATAAAATGAAGCATTTTAAAAAAAAAAATTAGAGGACTTTAGCAACGCAAGCTGAACATGTGAGAAGAACTCTCGAATTCAATCCCTAGAATCTGATCCTTATTAAATGAACCAGCAAGTAAGAAAGAGGAGTTTTAATTATAACTAAACTCCAAGCCGGATTAAGTGATATTTGGTAATGAAATCCAAATACCAATGATTTACACACAAAAAAAAAAGAATTTGGACCTATTTTTTCTTTTTACTGGGTTTCTAACTAAAGACTAGCAATTGGGGAGAATGCAGCTACATGAAAACTAGAAATGGAGATTGAGAAGCCCAATGAATTGAAAGAATTTTGTGAGCTACACCACCACAACACCAGTAGTATTCCACTTACTAAATTAATGACAATTTTGTGGTAAAAAATTTTTCACTTGATAAGTAAAAAGAACAATAAAATTACACTTACTGATTTGGACATGTTTCATTCAAGAGTTAAGCCAGAAATAAATAGTCAAAAGTCAATTCTTAAATCAAAGAAATGGACCAAAAAAGACCACACACGAGTAGTTTGGAGTGTTGGTCTGTTGTCTTGGTATTCTAAACTGCATCACTTGATAAGCCAAATAGTAATTGTTATGCCACAAAGTCAAACGCCCAAGGCAAGGCATGAACAATAGCCATCTTTTGAAGATAATCAAAATTGATTGGGCAATTTCAACCACCTTAGTGTTGAATATTTTGACCAAGAGCTCACACGTGCCAACTTTCTTTAAAAATTATATTTTGAAATTTGACCTTTGCTTTGAAAAAAATAAATTGATAAATTGTTTTATTTATGATATTGTGGGTTATAAAATAAGAAGTAATTTTTTTTTCTTCATAAAACTAATTAAATTTTAAAAAAACAAAGTTTTACAATGAAAATAATTCAAACTTGAAATGTTTAATTTTTTTTACATATATGTAAGTAAAATGACCAATCAAATTACACCAAACTGGCTCATATTGTTTGTTCTGATATTATAAGTTTTTCTGTCAAATACATAAAGAGAAAATTATTATTACGTCCCTCTGTTATGCTCAAATGCGCTAATTAACCTATGTTTTTGTCAATATTAGATCAAATACTCCAAATTTGTAAAGCCATCTCTTTTCTTCTCCTCTTCTCATATTTTGCAATCTAGAGTTATGGCCATGTTCATTCGTTGTTTTTGAGTACTGGCGCTTGTAGTTGGTCACTTAAACACCCGATGACGCCGCAATCACTGTTGGTCTCTTTCTTACGGATTAAAAGTATAACGAGATTGTACCCGTCGACTATACTGACGCCATAAAAACTCAATCCTCTAGCTGTCTAGCATCGTTTTCAGTGAATGCCGTTACTGTAGGTAGTATTGCGCAACGATCGCCGCACACCTGCATTTCCAACCAAGACTGTGATAGCAGCTGCAGTTCTAAACTGCGACACAACCATAAGTGCCCACAAATATTCTCTATTAGCAATACCGTTTCTGTCACTATCGTGGCGAGGGATTCCATTACCAGAGTTGAACATTAAGTCGATATGGTTAGATCGGAGAAATTAGTTAGATTAAATTGTCTCTTTTTTTTTTCTCTTTTGTTGCAGATAAATTGAGTCGGTTCATTTATTTTTCGAACCTGCTTCAATGTGCAAAGTGGAGATAAGAGTGAACTTGTCAGTCAGTCATCATATCTGAGCCATGCTCTTCTTGTTAATGGTCCTATCAATCTTATAAAATGAATAAACCTAGAGGACAACAAGTATAACAATTTTGAGACTTGTTAGATTCTTGCCCTGAGCTTATTATCTTACTTTCTACGGAGCTGAAGGTTTGTTCAGAACAAAGTGTGGAACTAGTCAAAGAAAAGCAATGTTGCTAATGTATTTGAGTTGTAAATACTTATCTTTTGTAACTGATTGTGATAAAACCAGCTTGTTATATATATATATATATACAATGCATATGAGAATACGAAATATCACTTCTCATCATTATTTCTGTGTTCTCTTTTAGAATCGAGGGCCTCAATTCTCTTGGAATCGAGAAGCAACAACGGCTCTGATATCTCCATCCCGATTCTGCAAGAATTTTGGGTTAGTCAAAGTTCTTTGAAGATGAGAGCTTTAAAATATATGAGGTACATCTTTATTTTTTATTAAAAGTACTTATAAATCAGTTTTATATTATAGTTACTTTTCTATAATTTTACTTTATAATTATATTTATTAATAATTAGTTTTTTTTAACGTTGGTTGCACGTTTTTTCTCTTGTTTTTTCTCATAAATTATTTTATTCTTTTATATTATATAATAATATTATTTTTAAAATTTAAGTTTAATTTCACAATTCATTATTATTTTTTCTAATTTTTTCGGTAGTAAATTCATTTGATTTAATAATTGATTGTCTTAATAATTTTTATGTTTATACATCTCTATTTTTCGTAATATGTAACTCGTTGTTCTCATTTGCATTTTAATTTTTGTATATCTATAATTCTCTTATCAATTCATCATTTTAGTTAACTAATTTTAAGTTTTATGAAATAGTTTGAGTTAAGCCATAGTTAGAAATATTAAAGTTACTGTTAGATTGGATTTGACCAAATAGTTGATCAAATGTGAAACTAACAATGAAAATTATAGTTCTTAGAATATTTTCTTTAATTTAATATATAATTTATAAGATTTGGTGAAATTTGAGTTAGAATTATTGCTAACAGTAACTAGATTTATCAGTGTAAAGATAAATGAATTTAAATTGATATATTATCATGAAATCATCAATTGATATTATAAATATTTTACCTTATTTTTAGGTAAATTTTATTTTTATACTAATTAAAATTCATAATTGAAATAAAAAT
>CANUEX010012513.1:0-27457 GCA_948099535.1 Jatropha multifida
AATGGACGGGTGAAGAAGCTCGATCTTATATGTGAACCAGCTTGTCAGCTATTTGATTTAAGATTTTTTTAGGATCACAATACAATTTTAAATCTAATAGCTGACAAGCTCGTTCACATTCAAATCCCACGAACATAAACCCTATGGAAAGAAAGGAAAGAAAAAGTACCATATTGCAATTAATGAAGTAGTTATCTTTGAGTTTGGCATTATTCCTGCTAAGAAAACCAGAATCTCAAAAGCCCAATACTCCAAACTGGAAAAGGAAAAGAGAAAAGAAATTTGGGTTAATAGTGAGATTTTGAAGTTGATGATCTTGAACTTAATTTGACCAAATAATGAAACGCTTCTAACTAACAGAGGAAACCCTTACCATACCATAGCCGCAGAAGGAAGAGCTAACTTGAAATTAATAAGAATGTAATGAAACGTTTCAAAAGAAAATCCATCCCAAGTGTGCTCAAATTTCTTGGAAAAGATCAGATATGAGCCTAATAAAACAACTGATAAACAATTTGAAACTGAAACTGCCATTGGAGCTCCCTTGAATCCAAGATTTGTATGGTGAACCAAAACATAGGTGATACCAACATGAATGCATATCGGTATAAATGAGAATATAACAAGAGGAATAGTTACAGATTGTGTTTGAAAAAATCTCAAGATGTTTTGTAGAACTCCAAATGCAAATAATCCTGGAATTAGATAATTCATATAGAGAGCAGCCATGGCTGAAATTTGAGGATCTTGATTTAATAAAAGCAAAATTGGCTCTGTATAAAACCATATTACAACTATTATCGCAGAGAAGAAGAACGATATTATGCAAGAAGCTTGTAGATAAATTCCCAGCATTCTATGCAATTTTGCACCAAAGCTTTGACCACATAGTGTTTCAAGTGCTCCACTTAATCCTGTCTGAAAACAAATAATAATAATGCCAAAATCATTAGAGAAAAAAAATGAAAAAAAGGCATAAAATTAAAAATACTTTTTTTTTTTTGGAATGAAATGATAAAGTGTCTCTATTATTATTTATTTGACCATAGGAGTGGGTCCATAGACCAAATCTAAACAAGGAAAGCCTTAAATTTATAAAAATATACAATAAAACATATATATCTATTTTAAAAAAAAATGATTTTTCATGTTAGAACATATATTTCAAAAATGATTTTTCGTATTAAATCTAAATATGACGTACCGATCATATAAATATAAATGCATATATAACTTGATAAACTATATTTAAATTCTCTCTTTTTAATGCTAGAAAAAAAATCAATAATTTCTTTATGAAAAATTTTGTAAATTTAATTAGAAATATCTACAATTTTCAAATTGAAAAATAAATATCATATAGTTTAATTTCTCGTAATTTGTAGATAAATTGATTATATAAATTTTCATGAATAATATTATATAATTTTTTTTCAGAAAAGATTAATTTTGGGAATCCTTTTGAAATTATAATGGAGCAAATTGGACTTGGGCGCTATAGCCGCCGCCCTTGGTCCTTCAGAGCTCCGCCACTAAAATAGACCACAAAGAAAGACCATACTATATGTGAAACAGTTCTTATTGGAAATATTAAGTTTATAGTTTGTTCTTAAATTTAAATAAGAAATTGAAACACAATTAATTTTTATAGAAAAAATATTATTGGAAATATGAATTTGTAAATGAAATATTGAAATTCACGAGCAGAAGTTGAATTACCATAAAAGCAAAGCCAGTGACGACGGCCCAGGAATTGGCAAGAGTGGCGCCGGCGAGCTCTAGCTCACCAAGGTGGCCGGCGAACATGACAGAAACCAAAGGTGTTAAGTAGTAGAAAACATTAGTAAGAATCATAGGCAAAGAAAACGAGATTTGGTTTTTGGCTTCTTTGACATCTAACACGTTATTATACCACCGGAAACACCACCTTCTCTTGCTTTCTTCTTGATCTTCACCGCTACTATTCGTTTCTGAACTAGCCTTTGGCAAAAGATTGATCTCTTCATCCCTTGGCTGCTTCTTGTCCATGTTCTTTAATTAGGTTGGAATATTTCCTGAGTTTGCGGCGGAGATGATATTAGTGCTATCCTAACTTCTTGTTTTACCGATGGGTCACCTTTCTGAAAAAGATGATTGTTCTTCAAGAAGACGTACGATCAATGCTCTCTCTGTAGACGAAAAAGGCCACAGGCAATAATGAAGTAAACAACAAATTATAAATACGTAACCTTCAAAAAAAAAAAAAAGTGAGGTCCTGGGCTTTTAAATTTTATATTTTCTATAAATATAATTTTAAAACTGACTACCTTTTCAATTTACTAATATAAGGAGTGAGATTATTGAAAAAAAAAAAAAGAATTGAAAGCGATAAAATAATTTAATAGAGAATAACTGGGTGCTTAAAATTTAGAAAATCAAATAATTTTTTTAAAATTTTAAGAGTTAAATTATATTCTCTCGTTATACTTTAACAGTAATAAATAGATATTTTATTTTTTTCAATATTCATTCAAGATTTTAAAATTATATTTATTATTCTTTTTTGACTTTATCTATATTTATTAGGTATAATTTATTTTTATATTTATATTTGAAAATGATAATTTAGACATATTATATATATATATATATATGCATGTTACGTTATTATGACATTGGCAGGATTGCTTACAGGCAATGACATCAATTCTTTATTAAAACATTACTATCTAACCATTGGCTCTGAACAGTTGGCAAAGCGAGTTTTCCCACGTAAGCAATAATATTTAGAGTAGCATTTAATATTTAAACTACTCAAACTACTATTTTTTTTTTAAATTATTGTATTTACTAATTTGATATAAATTTTTTAAATTTATTAGGAATATAAATATACTTAAATTATATTTATTGAAAATTGTATGTAAACATTTTAATGTATTTTTGTGTCATTTTAAATTTATTATAAATTAAACAGTTGTTTTATCAAATATTTTTGCTTTCAACTACTATTTAGGGTATTTTCGACAAATTGTCTGTTTAGTAATGTTTGGTTATTAATTGTTTGAAGAGTTTTTTATAAAACGTTAAAAACTAATCAGTTAACTTTTCATAAAACGCTATTTATAAACATTATGTTACCGAATATTATAAAAAATCACGTCTAGCATTTTGACAAGTCAAAAAGCTAAAAACTATATAAAAAGTTATAGCTGAACACAGTTTTAAATAGCGAACAGCAGGCCATTAATATCTAATGATTAACAGCTACTAAAATAATTAATAACTATTAAAACGGCTAACAACTGCTAGAACCGCTAATATTATCGAATAGATCCATACTTTTTAGGAACGATGGGCCAATAGAATGAAAAGCTCAATTAATGAATTAAAGTAAAAAATTTTCACATTCTAATTAATTCTTCCACAAAAATTTTGAATTTTTTTTAAATAAACATTTTTATATTTATATTAAATTTAATTATATTTAAAAAATATATTAAACCAACTTGAGCTCAGTATAACAATCACTGCAATAGACTAAAATGTTTAAAATATAATAAAATTCATCTAGTGAATTTATAAGGACATTTGAAATATTTTATCGGGCTACGATCCAACCCAACTTGCTATTTAGCAGAACTTTTTTTTTCTTTTAACATCTGTCTAAAAAGTTGAATTGCTAACCGCAGCACAGGAACTGACTTCTTGCAACTATTTGCGCAGAAAAACGGTGCAACCAACGATGTGCATTTCCAAGGATGTCTATTGATTCTAATATATAAATTTATATATTCTCTGCCCATTTTTATTTGCACTCTAAAATTTTTACATAATAATTTAAAAAAATAATTAATTCATTTGAATTTACTAAATTAATTAAGATTGAGCAAATAAAAATAATTTTATCAGCCAAAAAAAATAATTTTATTGATCGTTAAATTTAAAATTATGAATTAATCCTCGTTTTTAACCATTTAAACGGAGCATTTCAAGGCCTTGTTCCCTTATATCCGCACTCCACACTGCACATCAACTGCTTGATAAAATTCCTGAAAGGACACGCAAGGCAAATTTTCAGAATCTCAAAAGCCTTAGTGTTCTCAATTTCTCCACTGAGAATCCAATGAATTTTCCCAATTAGTAAAATGAGCTCATAAGATAAGGAAATCCTATAAATTGAAAATTTCACAAAAAAAAGTGGAATATCTATTCAGAATTGGGTCATCAGAGCCATTTGCCTCATAAGAAAACAAAAGCATTGGCGGCCAATTGCAATTTGCGAGGAGAAGACTCGCAATTCTCGTGCCATAGAGTGTTCTTGAAGATGGCTAACTGTTAATGATGATATGATCAAATCTATCTAATACGCGATCGGCATACGACAAATATAAAGCTTTTAGAGCTCTCGTGGTGAGTTTGACCTTTCAAACATATACTAGCCAGCCATAAATAAGACCGACATATATACCAGGACCAAGAAAAGGACTATGGGCTATCTACTAAGCAGGAGATAGAGTCACATTCCATAACCATAAATTGGAACGTGCAAGCCCATATCAAGAGCCATACTCATTTATTTTTTTGATGTTTTTGATACATGGAACATTTCAAAACATTTTCATTTTCGATCTGTATTTTTTTTTCATTTTTATCTATTTTTTCTTATTGAGTTTCTTAGTTCTATTTTTCAATTCCCCTATTTAATGTGGGAATATCCAAATGGACGGTGGCAATTGATTTCTTAAATGCATTTTCTGCTGAATCGGTGACCACCGAAATAATTTTCCCTCCCTCCTATGTTTATGTATATGTATATCTTCAACCAACACATTTATGTAGTTGTCAGTTGTGGGAACATATTTGCCTATTTATTTACACTAAAAAAAATGACAAAAGGAATGAAAATTAGGGACAATGAGTATTAATTGTTATCAAAAAATTATAACTCTTGAAATTAAGAAATATTTTTAAAAATTATTATTTTTTACGATAATAAGATACAAATTGGACAATTTGAGTTTATTTTGATACTTTACTTATATTTTAATTAAAAATTGAGATGACAGCTGCGTTAATAATAAAATATAATTTATCTCTCTAATATTAAAAACAAATATTGTCATTCATTTTGGGAATGACGGATGTCTCATATAAGAGATAAGATAACTTATATCTCATGTACTAATAATAAATATTGTCATAAATTTTAAGGATGATTGACCTCCTATATAAAGGATACAACTTATATCTCGTGTATCAATAACAACTACTGTCATTAATTTTAGTCATTTCTTGAATTTCAAGAGTTCGTTTACATTCGTATATTTCTTTCTCTAATGCATTGGGTAAGTAATATTATCACTATAACTAAAATTATTATTATTATTATTAATTCAGACTATCTTCTCATTTCTTTTATTTTACTTATCAATAAAAAAATTATTATTATTTTTCATTATAGTTATATATAGATATTGATTTGGAATTCAAGGCAAGACTTAAAAATTAAGTGATAACTTGATTTTCTTTTTGAGCATTTGTCATGATTTTAAGAATCTGTATTTATAAATTAGAAACTGAAAGATTAAGTATCAAGATTGAATTAAATTTTATTTTGATATCACTTCATTGTATAAAAATATAATCAAGTACATAAAAAATAACATTGCAAATAATTTATACAACAAAGTTTAATACGAATTAATTAATTATATTTATTTTAATCTAAATAAAAATTTATACTTTAACATTATATAAATAAAAAAATGAAAAATAAATCAAAATAAACACATAATGAGTATTGCCAATGTGCAACACACACAATGAAAAAGACTAGTTAATTATAAAAGTGAACGAATAATAAAATGTGTTTAAAAAAATTGTATATAGATTTATGCATATCGAGCCACCAATTTAGATGTTAACGTCCCGATTTAAAACACTTCATAGGACGCACTGGCCACCTGAGCACTGATGAGTTCCCTGCCTCCTTCCTGTAAGTGGGATTGTGGTCCATGAATGAAAGAGCCCAGAGGTGAACTAATAATAAAATGTGTTTAAAAAAAGTGTATATAGATTTATGCATCAAGCCATCGGTTTAGATGTTGACGTCCCGATTTAAGACATGTACTGACCACCTGAGCACTGATGAGCACCCTGCCCCCTTCTTGCAGGATCATGGGATTGTGGTCCGGAGTCCATGAATGAAAGAGCCCAGAGATGAATTAATAATAAAATGTGTTTAAAAAAAGTGTATATAGATTTATGCATCAAGCCATTGGTTTAGATGTCGACGTCCCAATTTAAGACATCCTATAGAGTGTCTGAACACTCAAGTACTGATGAGTACCCAACCCCTTTCCTTTAAGATCATGGCATTGCGGTCTAGAGCTTGACGAAATATGCTTATGAAAGATCGAACCCTGATTAAAGATGTAGATAATCAAAGCCTTAACTACCAAGTCATCACCTGATATTTTTTTATTGATTAAATAGATATTACACAATTCGCATGTGACAATGTTATAATGGTGTACTAACCTGTATAACCTTATACATACACGTGGGATTCCAAAACATCTCATCAGTCTATTTTTGGTGATTGTGAATGAAAAATTTACACGTCATACAAGTTCAAGCATTTTTTTAATTAGCCACATAAACACTTTTTGCAAGAGATATTCATCCAACAATTCTTAAACTTGATACATCAACAACGCTGTTGGTGTTCCAAGTCCAGGGTTTGGCTTTTCCTGACTTGATTTCGAAATCTCACATTTTTTCTTTATGCAAGTGAGAAAATTAATTGCATCACACTCAATCGGCACATATATGTGTTTTGCTAATTAATTTTGTACTAGAAGTTATAGGGACCAAATAATAATTTATCCATCGTATTTTATATATTTATGGGATAATAAGACTTGTCTATAGGTGATCCCATTATTAAGCCAATTTAAAAAAATTTTTAAAAAGATGTTATCCTTTTTTTTTTCAATCTATGATTAGAAATGTTTTTTTTTTTTTTTTCCGATCTGTGATTAGTAATGGTTTCCATCTAAAACACTGGGAGTTCTATACAACCGGCATAGATAAGTCTTTACTTGTAAGAGACAGGATTAGTAGAGATGTCCAAAGCAAAGACTGAAGAGGAAATTAAAAATGTTGTGAAAGACAAGTGGTTAGATACAAAGCCACTGTTAGAGGCTGAAAATCATTATAATAGTCAAAATGAAGAAAAATGAAAGAGGAGAAAGTGGTGGAAGAAGCCAAGAATCAAATATTGTTTTCTCTACCCATGATTCTGACATATGTTTCCTATTATTTGATCACTCTAGTTTCTGTCATGTTCGGAAAACTTGAGCTTGCCGGCGCCACCCTTGCCAACTCCTGGGCTAGTGTCACCGGCTTCACCTTCATTGTAATCTCTCATTTCTATTTTATGTAATACTTCTTATAATTCTATAATTTTATTTTTTACTTCCGAAAGTACATTTTCATTTTTGTAATATTGATTGCGTAGTCTTTCATTTTAATTTCATGAAATACTTCTAAAATTTTAATAATTTAATCATATTGAGTTAATTTTCAAGTAAAATTAGATTTCAATTTATAAATGTGGCAAGGTTAAATTTATATTAGAGTATATTATTTAGCAATTTTTAGTATATTAAATCAAGATCCTCAAATTTCTACTGCTGCTGGTCTTTATATACAGTTTCTGATTCCAGGGTTATTTGCATTTGGCCTTCTACAATATATACTGAGATTTCTTCAAACACAATCTATAGTTATGCCTCTTTTTATATTTTCAACAATGCCATTGTGTGTTCATATTGGTATCACTTATTCTTTGGTTCATTGCATAGCTCTTGGCTTCAATGGAGCTCCAATTGCAGCTTCTATTTCCTTATGGGTATCGTCAGTCATTGTGTTGGGTGTGTAATGTGTGACTTTCCAAAGCAATTTGAGCACACTTGGGATGCAAAAAGACAGACAACCTCTGTAAGGTACTATGAAATAAAGACCCGTGAAATTAGTTTCACACTGTCAACAAAGTATTGATTGAACTGGTAAATAACTTCAATATCCTCTAAAAATAATTAGTTTGACATTCAAAAAAAGGCGTAAGAATGCTCCTTGGAATATTTAAAAATAAAATATTGATATTAAAGATAAAAGAAAAAAATTTTACAAATTTTTATTATGTGTAAATCTTCAACGCTCTCAAAAACAAAATCAGTCTTCGTAACTCTACTTAAGCCGAGTCCTCATTTTCACGATCTCCATCCATAGACATGGCTATTCTGGTCCATTTTGTGCGTAGTGTAATCACCAAAAGAGTGCAGGATTGGCAGAAGAGACCACATATTAAACCAATCCACAATCCCTGCTCCAAAAGCAAGAAACATCAACAACACAGAAATCAAAAATCAAAACTATATGCATTGTTATTTAAATGTTTTCTTACCTTTGTGTAAAACTTGAACTTAAAACCAAGAACGATTGCAATTGGCATTCCAATTAAATAAAATGTTGCTACATTTGCAATAACCACGAGATGTTGCCAGCCACATCCTCTGGCCACACCTGCATTAGTACATGCACATCATAATCAAGACAGAGGAGGGTAGAATGGAAGTAGAGTGGAGAAGGAAAATGCATAGCTCTAACCCGATAAAATGCCTTGAAAAGAATCGAGCGCAATGGAGATTGCAAGAAAGGGTGTCAATGAGGCAAAAGCATGAATTATAGTAGAGCTACTGCTGAATAATCCAGCCCAGATATTATGACCAAAGATTAAAACCAAAACAATCAATAGAGCAAAAAGAACAGAAATCTTTAGAGTCTCGGCCACTGCATGTTTAGCTCGGTCTGGATTGTTTGCTCCCAGCTCATTAGACACTCTTGTGCTATAAAAACAAATTTCTAATCTCAATATCCATATGATAAAATGCATAGCACATGTTATTGCTGAGAATTATACATACATCATACAACGTGAATAACTAAATTCGCCAGCCCAATTTTTTGCATGTCTTTTCAATTGTATCTTTTTTTTTTTCTGTCGATTGTATCCCAATTTAAAAACTTACTAAAAAGTTTATAGGAAAGTTAAAAGTTGAAAACTATTTAATATTACTTTTATATTAACTAGAAGAGTAAAAGGGTAAAGTGGCCTTTAAATTTACTATATTAAAAAATTCAGTTACTTGCAACGTTAATTTTATTGATATAGTTGACCGAATTGATAAAATTGGAGAGCACAATTAAATCCAATTGAAATTCAAAAACTAAATCAACAAATAGGATATATTAAGTTTAAAGGATGGAAGGATGGATTTTTTTTTTAAAAAAATAGAAAGGTTTAAAGGCTAGTTTAACATCTTTCTTTCCCCTTCTATCAATATGAAAACAACAGTACTATTGTTTTTGTTATGGTTGATACTAAAATTTCTAGATTAAGGTAAAATTTACACCAAAAAATATATAAAATAAAATTGAAAAAACGCGAAGAGACTGAAATAATTCAACCGTCAGTCCTCTATGTAACAATAGAAAACAAGTAAACTTAGTTTCCCAATGGAACTAACCTCACAGCAGCACTGAGACCGTAGGCACTCATGAAAGTAACAGCTTCCGTGTTCACACTGAAGACATGAAACAATAAGACAACTAAACAGAAAGGTCAAGAATCAAAAGACAATTTAGAATAGACAAATGTGACTGTTTGTTATTTCTGTTTGAATTGCTGTTGAGAAAAACAACGTAAAAAATTTTCATTAGAAACTATTAAAAACTGTTTTTCAGGGTGAAGCTAATAAGTTCTCTTCAGCTGATTATAACATTTAAGGTTCAGCAAATCACAGTTTTCAAAAATCAAAAGGAAGTTGTAAAAAACAATTCCAAACTTAATCTTAAACAGAGACTAATAAAAAATTCAAAACAGCAAATTGAACAGAAAAACCTACCACATAGCAATCAACGATGTAGTTAGTTCTGAATTTTGCATCAATCCTGCTAGGAGCACCAAAATCTCAAAAGCACAGTACTCCAGACTAACAAAGCAAACAAATAAAAGCTGTAAAATTCTCAAGAATGGAAACCCATTGTATATATATATATTGGAATTTAAACTAACTATTTGCAAAGAAACGAAAAAAGGTTAATGATAATGATTTTCTTACCATACCATTGCTGCAGAAGGCAAGGCAAGTTTCAAGTCTACAAGTATGTATTGGAAAGATTGGAGCGAAAATCCTTCCCATGTATGCTTAAATTTCTCATCATAAATAACATATAAAACCAAAATAATGAATGATATCCACATTGAAATTGAAGCAGATAATGGCGCGCCGATGTAACCAAGAGATGTACAATTGACCAGTGCATAAGCCAAACCAATATGAATACAAGATGGGATTCCTGACAAAAAAACTAGAGGCAAAACAACAGATTGTGTTTGAAGAAACCTCAGGATATTTTGCAGAAGGCCATATGCAAATAGTCCTGGAATAAGGTATCTTAAGTAAAGAGCAGCAGCTTTTGCAATTTGATGCTCTTGGTGAAGTAAGATCAGTATAGGTTCTGTGTAGAACCAAATGATGGATATGATAATAGAGAATATAATGGTTATTATAGAAGCTGCTTGTAAATATATTCCTAACATTCTGTATAGTTTTGCTCCAAATTCTTGACCACACAGTGTCTCAAGTGCTCCACTCAATCCTGTCTGCATTTCAGAAGAGGAAATGGAAGAAAGTTAAATCTAAATTCAGCACTGGAACTAAGATGCGATAAAATTGAGGGGCTAAAAATAGTACTTTCCATAATTCTCCAAACTTCATAGGGTAAAATTCTAATTTTGAAAACCTTTGGTACCAATACTATTTTTAGTTATTGTTCACTTTTTCTAATAATTAAAAGACTATAGTATCCTAATAATTTTCAAAATACCAACACTATCCTCGTTTGAAGGTAAAACTTCCAAACTAATTAATACTCCACCAAAAATCATAATGAAATTATAAATTTGTGATCTAAATGTGTGTGTTTGGTAACTCATACTCCCTCCGATTATTTTAACAGCAATATATTAGTCTTTTCACAACAATTAAGAAAATTATTGGTTTTTTTAAAATAACACAGTACAAAGTCTAAAATTATTTTTTTAAATATAAATATAAAATAAATTATGCCTAATAAAATCGGTAAAGTTTAAAAAAAATAATTAATGTATTTTCAAAATTCTGAATAAACACTTAAAAGCAAGTTAAAATGCATATTGTTGCTGTAAAGGTAGAATTGGAGGGAGGCTTTTTTTTTTCCAAAAGCTTAATTAAAATTCAAGAAAAAAAAATGTAATTTTTTATTTTAATTTAAATTATATGAGTCCATAAAAAAAAGCCACTTATTTTATTATTATTTGTTTTTTTAGTTAAAAAAGAAGCCACTTATCGAAAGACAGCCACAAACCAAAATCCATACCAAAGAATTAAAGTAGAACGCATAGAAAAAAAAGTATATACTTTTAGTCTATAATTATCTGTCTCACAATGGAAAAAATCAAATTAAATGATTGAAAAGAGAATTTAAATATTTTTGTTAGACAAAAAATTCTGCAGAAAATCAGAGAGAGAGAGAGGGAGAGTACCATGAAAGCAAGGCCGGAGACGACGCACCAAGAGTTAGCGAGGGTGGCGCCGGCGAGCTGGAGCTCACCGAGATGACCGGCGAACATGACGGAGACTAAAGTAATCAAGTAGTAGAAAGCATTAGTGAGGATCATGGGCAGAGCAAACAAGATTTGGTTCTTGACCTCTTCCAAATCCAATATTTTTTTCCACCATTCTTCATTATTATTGTTGTTGTTATTATTATTTTCTTCTTCTCTGTCGATTCTTGGTGCTAACAATGGCCTCTCTTCTGCATTTGTGTCCGACAACATTATCTTTCCTTAGCCGCCTTCTTTTATTCTCTTCTCTGCTCTTTACCTTTCTTATTTTTATTTCTTCTGCTTCTTTCACTTATATAAGTAGGACGATGATTCACGGAACGAATCGTTCCATGACACGGTAATGTAAAATGAATAATGGTGAGTCATACTTGACTCACTTTGAATAGTCTTTATACAAATTGAGACAATGAGAGTATGGTACTTAGCTATAAGATGAGGGTCAAAAGAGATAATTCAATGAGCAAATTATTAAAAAAATTATCTTTTTCACATTTTTCTAAAATTATAATTGTGAATTCACCGACCCAATAAATCATAATTTTCACAAGCCAAAAATGTAACACCGGTGCTTCCTCCATTAATGATTTATATTTTATTTTTTAACTTAACAAGTGTCTTTCCTCATAATATTTTAGAGACTTGAATGAATTAATGAAAATGAAAGGTTTTTTTATTTATCAATTCAATTATTTTTTTTTACTAATACAACTAATATTATTTCGTATTTAAATAGTGATGTATATAACTTGGTCACATTTAGTGTGAAGGGAAAACTCCATATAATATTATATATTAAAATTGAGTGATAAACATATTTAATAAAATTAAAAAATTAAATCTTTGGTGTAATGTGATTTAATTTAGTTCCAGTCATATTATTTTAATTTTATTCAACTCTAAATGTGATTGAGTGTGACTTAATTTAATCATAATTTTATTTAATTTCAAAATTTAATTAATTGTAACTTAATTTAATTTCATTTTGAAAATCACTTTAATTAATTCCATGTGTATCATGTAGGTTAATAAAATATGACTTAATTTAATTTCAATTTAATGTTTTAATTCCCTTCAATTTCTAAGTGCCCTGTAAATTTTAAATTAGAGTGTCTTAATTTAATTAATTCAATTTTAATAAAGTTGTGTTAATTTCATTTAATTCCAAGTGTGAATCAATCAAAAATGACTTAATATCTTAATTTTATATAATTCCAAGTACGAGTTAATTTAATTCGTTTAATTTATTTATTTCTAATCGTGACTTAATTTAATTCCCACTAAGATATTTTAATTTAATTCAATTCTAGGGATAATCAAGTGTAATTTAATTCAATATGATTTAATATTTTCCAATCAGGTGGCTTAATTCCATTTAGTTTCAAGTAAAATTTTATTTAATTTCAAACCTTACTTAATTAAGCTTTACTTAGTCGAATGTGATTTAATTTAATCCCAATTAGGATGTCTTAATTTCATTCAATTCTCAATATAACTTGATTTAATTTCAAGTTGAGAGTCTTAATTTAATTTAATTCTTTATATATGGATCTCACTTTTTTCTTTAGTCAGAACGATATTTAATTCTCACTTTTTACAAAAATGCCATTTTTTACATAATTGTTAGACTTGTTATCCACCCAACCCTTTATATTACAAATAAAATTTGACAAAATACTTTAATTTGTTGCATTATATCAATAACTAGATATATTAAATTGTATTTTTTTAACCCGTAACTTTTATCGTAGTTCAACCTTCACATATATTAAAAATTTTAATTAATATAATAAAATTATAATTTTTATTTTATTTTTTCCTAATGTACTATTATATTAATTTCGTCCATAAATGGTGATATATGAGTCTAAACAAGTTAATTTTCTAATAATAATACCGCCAGTATACACGTGTCTTACCTTTGTGAGTTGTCAAACCTCAGACTTTTTTGTCTTCTAGTAAAATGGGTACACCATTTTCTCTTCCTCCGCTTCCAAAGTCCTACAGTCTTTATATTAACACAAAATGAATTTACACTTCTGACCTTCTTATGTTTAATATGATTATTTATGTATTAAAACTCTAAACGGTTTCGTTTCAATCATATATAGGCCCCGCTTTGTACTATTTAGCTGTATAATATTATGGTTCCATGATACGATTTGTTCCGCTAACCATTCTCCTAATATATATGATGTGTCATGTTTTTCACGAGCTAAAGAAAACAAACTATTTTATATTGTATTTTTGAAATTTAAAAATAAAAAGTCAACGCTAAATATTTTATTTTAACTTGTATACAAATTAATAAAATTCAGTTACAGAATCCTTGATTTTATCTTATAAATTTCATAGACCAAATGGTTTAAGAGAAGGAATCTTTGAAAGTAGAAAGATGAAAATTTGGGAGAGAGAATTTGTTTTATCAAATTTGTGTGTTTAAGTTGCATTGAAGTTCCTTATAGTGCATACCAATTGTATTCTACACCTAACTAAGAAACTTTACATTACGTAAAATTCTTAATTTAAAAATTTTAATCAAAATCCTAATTTAAAAATAAATTTAAAATCTTCTAATTGAAGCAATAAAAATTCCAAAGAATTGATCTTTATTAATTTTTAGAAAACTTTCCTCGATAAAAAGTTAATAAAAAATCTTTTGATTAAAAGTTTTAAATTAATTAAAATTCCTAATTTGAACATTTTCTAAAAGAAAAATTCTTATTGTCAGTATGCATTAAGGTCATGTTTGGTATAATATAATCGATCATGTAATGTAACGAGGATTATATTACATAACTGATTAAATTGTTTGGTTAAAGTTTTTCTAGAAAATGAAATGTAATTGAGATTACATGTGTAATCTTCATTACTTAATTTGATGTAATATTTATTATATTAAAAAACACATGTATTGCTCATTACATTAAGCACAAGTAATACTAATTACATCAATAAAAATTTTACTATTCAAGCCTATTTAACATTACCACCTCACCACTATAATCACCACCACCACTCCACCATTATCACCGCTCCACTACCACAACGCCACCACTATTGCTTCACCACTCCCACCATCACCATTGCTCTACGACCATCACCTCAACCACCATCACCACCTCAGCTACCACCACCACCACTCCACCATCCTCATCGCCATCGCCACCTCAACCACCATTCTTTCATCGCCGCTGCTCCACCACCTCACCATTGCTCCACACCATCACCACCAACGCTTTATAACCACCAGTGCTTTATAACCACCAACGGTCTACAACCACGACCAC
The DNA here is from genome assembly GCA_948099535.1 of Jatropha multifida. Classification (NCBI taxonomy): domain Eukaryota; kingdom Viridiplantae; phylum Streptophyta; class Magnoliopsida; order Malpighiales; family Euphorbiaceae; genus Jatropha; species Jatropha multifida. The sequence continues at coordinate 15,007 of CANUEX010012513.1, forward strand.
CTCAACCACCATCATCATCACCACCACAACCATCGTTTTGTATTGCTGCCACCACCACCTCAATCACTTTACCACAACCACCCCTCTATTATCACCATCACCACCACCACATAATAAAAATTATATTTTGATGTCTAATACGCAACACAGAATAAAAATATATTTTATCATAGAAATGAGAATAATTAAACGAAAAATATGAGAATAATTACAATATACTCATAATTTTATATTGTAATTTAATTTATTTAATGAAAACATATGAAAAAAAAGTTAATTTATAATGACTTAATTAACTTTTATTTATAATGGTGGTAGTAGTGATGGAGTGGTGATTGGCAGTGGCAAAGGAGTGGTGATGGTAATATTTTAATTACATTACATTACATATTTATAAATAAATATAAAAATAAAATGGTGATTACATTTCATAAATTTTATCAATTATATTACCAAATAAAGTAATGAAATCTTAATTACATTTCATTTCATTTTTTATTTCATTACATCTTTAATTATATTAAATTGCATTATATCCAATCAAACATAGCCTAAGATATTTAAAATTAATAAAATTAGAATATCCATCAACTCACTTCATTCATAGAAAACTTAAATTTCCGTTTAAATAAAAAGATGGATGAAAATCTGTAAGCACTGTTCAACAACAATTTTCATGTAATTTTTAGACTATGTTTGATTTGATTTAATGCAATATAATATAATAAAAAATATAATACAATAAAAAATGTAATGTAATCAAGGTTTCATTATTATGTTTAGTAATGTAAATATGAGAAAATTTATAAAATATAATCATCATTCATTTTTTTATGTTTGTTTGAAATATGTAATGTAATTAGCACACCACCACTAATCATATTATCACTACTCAACCATCACCGCCAACACCACAACTACCACTATACCAATTTTACCATATTTATTAATATTTATAATATACATATAGTATCAATTTCTATCACATATAATATTAACAACTTATGTACATATATATAATGTTTTTCAAATTTTTTTAAAAAATTATTTCATAAATTTTAATTAAAGTAATGTATATTCTTGCTATACAATCAACTTCCTAAAATAAAATTTATAATTACAATCTGTTAAAATAATAATGACTTAAATCCCATTATTATTTTTTTAAAAGTAAGCTCTATTTGTTTTTTATATATAGAAGGCTGAATTGACCGAAATAACCTTACGAGCTATGCAACAGAAGCAGCTTTTCTTTTAAATAACATTTACCAAATTGATGATAACTTTTATATATGATGCAGATGACTCAAACTCGAGAACTCTCGTTTCGTACATTTTCTAGAAAATATAGAAAAATCATATAGACTAACCTCATAGCCAAAGTAAGCTCTATTTAGTTATTATATATGTTGCGGAACATGTACGTGACGGATATTAATTTTTTTAGTGGATTTTTAAATATTACAAAACCGTATATGAGTCCATGACAATACTGAAAAGAAGAAGAAAATTAAAAAGAAAAGGGAAAATACGCCTCTTTCATCTAAAATTTTCTTTCTAAATTGGAAGGATAATAGAAAAATTATAACAATAAACTATTGCGGGAAAAAATTAATCAAGAACTGAATATAATTTATAATTTCATTCCATCACCACATTGATCAAGCTTAAATTTATTAATTGTCATGAAAATGGTTTTATATTGTTTACAAGGAATTCATTTTTTTTGTTGAAAATATGATGTGATTTTGTTTTTATGATTTTAGTTATATTGAAATAGATGTTTATATAAATTCTGTAAAAATAGAGAAGTGAAAAAAGGAAAATGAAAGAGAAAATATTAATCACATTATTATTTATTTATAAAAAGAAAGTGAAAAAATTTTAAAATATTAATGATATTATTAATTTTATTAATTATTTAAGAATTAAAAATATTAATGATATTAATTAAATTCTCTATTAATAATATTAAAATAATTTTTTAATATATAAAAATTATTTTCAACTCAATAGATTAATATTGACAAATAAACACATTAATACTTTAAAATGATGCCACTCAATTTATATATATATATGACTAAACTTTTCTTTTCTTTTTGTTTCAATGTAGTTGATAAAAAATTAATTGGGCCAATTTAAATTGATTAAATATTTAATTAATTCAAAAAAAAACTCCTTTGAATAAAAATTTAATCCAAATTGGGTGAATCCATGGAATGCCCACCTCTAGTCCCAAAAGCTCAAACCAAATCAGAGATTCAATTTGACCCGTCCATGGAAGTGCAGTCGCAATATAGGAGTGGAAGAGAATCAATTTGCTAAATTTAGTTAGATGATCTACGACAACGTAATTAACAACATTTAGTTAAAAATATCAAATTTTAACCCTATAAATTAAACTTTAGACGTTAATCCATTAAACCCTAAAAGAACCAGTACCCTTGAAGGAAACCCTCCTAATCCCCTTTCTCAAATCCTCAATATTTTCCAATGGACGCCAAGAAAGTGAGCATTGCAATTATGGTGATGATGCTTGTGATGGCAGCATCAATGGAGGTCGGAGAGGCCTGGGAGTGGAACTGGGAATGGCCATTTCAACCCATTAAACAGAAGGACAAGTGTTATTCATTGTGCTATAAAGAGTGCATGGGTTTTAAGAAAATAGCGACAGCTAAACTCTGCAAAAACAGATGCACGCCGGTTTGTCGCGGAACGGGTAGGGGAATCAACAGCCATAAAAATTAATTTCCTTATCAAGAGAAAATAAGAGGAGGAAAGGGAAAAGGTTTCTAATTGTGGTATATTTGTTCTTTTTATTAAAACGAATATGATATCTATATGCATGTATTCTTGTAGCTATATGTGTTATCAATTAAATAAAATGAAAAGCTTTTTGTATCAATACATAAAATATTCTCTGCATTTTTTTTTCCTAATAGTTATTATTGTGGATTAAGAAATTATTTTCTTAGGATCAATATATTTTTAAAAAGAAAAAAATTGCTAATTAACTAATAAATTAAATTTAATAAGGGTAAATTGATCCGACCTTATTTATTATAAAATCCATGAATAAAAATAGAAAGAGAAATATAATCACCAGAATCAAATATAAAAAATCCATTAGGAAGAAGGAATAAAGGAGACCCACAAGCATTCAATTGCTATTTATTGCATTTTCTTTTTAGTCCTGCCATATATCGACTTATAGTGTTAGAAACCTCTCTCTTGCATAAAACCGATGGACTCATGGTAGGTATTCATTGAATTAGTATGAGGTTCACTTCTCAACAAAATCAAATTTTTAATTTTTCCTTTATCCTAAATATTATCATTCATAATTTATAAATCGATGCACATTAGGTTTAATTATTAAAAAGAAATTTGAAATTTGAAATTTAAGGTTTTTCCCTCGCCATCAAACTAGAACAAATAACGGTTTTTTTTTAATATTTCAGGATTCGAATTTAGAATAATTTAGAATTTAGAATATGTAGCGTTTTCACTTGACTAACAAGAAAAGTGTGAAAAATATTAACAAAATGAGTATTTAGTTAAACAATCACAGAATGGATAAAATAAATTACAAACTCTATAACTATGTTTGAAAAATTGATTTTTAGAAATAGAAAATTCTGATTTTAAAAATTTTCTCGAACTATATAGTAATTCAAGTATAGATTCATTATTTGTTTTAAAAAAATTAATATAGAAAATAGTAAGAACTGTAATTCCTACCCTTCTATATGAATTTTCTTCTCTTTTATAAATCCATGTCCTGCTCCTGCATTCAGATGAGCACATTAGAAGTGGGCATTCAGTTGATTTTATTTGAATTTTTTATGATTTTTTTTAATTGAAATTCAACAAAAATTTTAAAATTGAGACAAATTCAAAACTAAATCAGTTTGATTTCTATTTTTGCTTAACCCTACATTTTGAAATTGAAGGCATACTGAGAATAAAACAACAAGATTTCAGTTGAAAAGATAAAAATTAGTACAAAAACTCAAAATGAATAGCATTCTCCTTTACACAGATAGAGATTGCATGAAAAAGAAACCATTACAAAATACCAAATCTCATTTATTTAGTCATCACTACAAACCGGTGTGCATTTCTCTGTACAACCTTGTGGTGTAGAACCTCCTCTATTATAAGGAGACATGCATCGTCCATAGCAATCACTGTAGCATTCCTTATCAATCTTAGGCGTATATGCTGAAAATGGCCATATCCAAGCTTCCCCAACCTCAATTAATACAAAAACAATAAGGAAGGAAAGTAAGATTGTTGATGTAAGTTTTGTTGTTGATGATCCCATTCTTCTTGCTTTCCAAGAAGATGAGATGCTCCTTTTCGTTTTCTTTTTATTGGAGTTTTACTTTAATTGTTTCAAACTACTTCAAGAATTGGGTTTTTAAAGTTTTTTAATTGGTTAATTTTTTCTATTTTTGCTTGTGATGTAGAGAAGAGTAAGGGCAAGCGACTTGTTCTTATTATGGAATGTTTGTATTAAGTTTTCTTTGTTTTTCTTCTAAACTATACATGTGGGGATAAATATGCATTTTGACTTGCACTAGCTTGCTTAGGCTAGTGGCAAACAATAATTGTAGTTCAATCAGTTAAGTTGGAAGAATGATGGATTACATAACTGCGTTGCATGGATCTTGGGCCAATAATGTGTGTTTTGCATTGGATCATAGAAGGGAGACCATTATGTATGTCTATAAGGCCCGTAAGACCTCTCAGCAATAATGAAAGATAAATAAATAAATATCATCTCTCAAATTTTTTATTCATTCTTACGCAACCAGAAACGATTTTGGGCTATAATATCATTCTTAAGCAAAGAAAAATACAGGAAACATCCTCTACGATGGAGTTCCAAAATGCCAATGATAGTAATAAATTCAATAAAATAATAAAAGCAATACGGACCCTGTCCCCAACAGCAACAATCCAAAACCAGCTTAACCAACTGCATCCTCGTGGACTCCAAGAGACCTTGAAAAACTGATGCTAGCTCGCATCTTTCAGTGAGAGAAGAAATTAAGATGCAGAAAAGAAATGCAAAGATTTCTTCAACTGGGTTTTTGTTGTTCGGGCTAAATCATTCCCTCTATGACTCAAATATAATCAATGGGTTGTTAGCTTTTTAGTTATTCTTTTACTGGGTTGTGTCAACAAAAATTGCTGTCTTTGGTTTTCTTTTTGCTAGCACTGTTTATTAGTTAGCTTTTTACGTGATGAAAACTCTCATTGCTCTTGGCCTGGTGTTTCTCCTGTCCCCCAGTAGCCAACCAATTTGATAGAATTATTCTCTTAATTAACAAATTTTTGTAATTTTCTTTTCAAGGCAAGCTTCGTTCTTGTAATTGATGATTGATTCTATTATCCTGAAATTTGTTGCTTAATCAATTGTTTTATGTTCTTTGCCTTAAAATGATATAATTTGCAAACGATCGTTAAAATGTTGAAATTTGTAGAAAGTATTATTTTAAAAATCACACTAACTACATACCAAGTCTACATTTTATAAATAAAAACTAAAAACGCTAAAAATTATTGATATTAGTGTTAAAAGTGTGTTAATATTATTAAAATTTATAAATTGAAGCACACGATAGATTATTCATAAAGTTCAGGTGCCATAAAATTAAATTTTCAAAATAAATCTCAAACTTTGTTCCTGGATAGGACTTAGGTGTTACGTAACCATAATTAGCCATACAAGAAGATGTACCAAACCATGCAAATCAAATACTAAGAGTAGCTACAACTTAATGCCTCAACTCACTATCAATTAAATACTTTGAATAAAGGTAAAATTATTTTAAAATTGACATTTAATCCAATCTCCCAATAATAAACCCACAATTCTTTTGATTTTTTTAATTATTTTCAAAAAGCACAATCCCTTTTTGACAATCATAGCTTTAAAAGTACTTTTCATATTCTGGTTTTCTAATGTGGGATTATTTGATAAAGCTGATTCCAACTAATTTATTTTTTTTGCTCTTCTTTGTTTCATACTATTTTTTCCTTTTTATTCATTATGTGAGAAAAAAAGAAAGGAATTAATTATTAATATAAATATTTAAAAAGGCAAAAGAAATATTGAAATAACAAAAGAAAAGGAAATGAACGTCTCGAGAGGAAAAGAAAAACAATTATTATGAGAAAATCTTTTTTAAGCTTAATTATTGTGAAAATTTCTTTTTTAGATAAATTATTTTGACAAACTATTGGAATTTGGAGAACTAATGAATTTTATCAACTATCTTTATTGGAAATTCTATTGGACAACTAATTAGGTGTGAATGTGATCCAGTTAATCTTCTCATTTTGCAAGTACGAATACTATTCGTTTTCAAACTAAAATCGAACTGATTTCAAATTGTAACGAAAATCATGTACTTAACATTCATTTATAATTCTTCATTTTTTTTTAACCCAAAACCAGCATTATTGATTTAAAATTAATAGTTTCAATTTAACGTGTTATATGGTTAGCTAAAACATACTATATCATAATTTTGTATTATTTATATTTTTTAATGAGTATTATTTTTTATTTGATATTAAACAAATAAATCTTATAATATATACTTTAATAAATAATAACAAATTATGTTTATTTTTTATAGAATAAGATAGTTATATCCTTTCAAAAAAAATGAGTTATTTGTAAGAAATAATTATAACCAATCATATAATTAATAGAGTAGCATTGGAAATTAAGCACTAAATAATTTTTTTATTAATTTCAGGTCCGTTGGGATTCAAATTTTTAACTAACATTTTTAAAAATAAAATTTTAATACTCTTATGCCTAAAATCATTAAATATTTCTGGTTGTCTATATTATTTTTTTATACATTAAAATTAAAGAAATATGATACTTAGTACTAGTTTGTTACTATTACCAATAAAAGATTTTAAATTTTTGACTATGAATCTTTTTTTTTTTTTTCCAAAAATCAGTTTTAAACGTGTAAAAAATTATATCTATTGAACTAATAAATTTTTCTTTTTTTTTTAATTTTGGTACAATATCGTTTGTAATCATATTATTATTTTACTGCTGCTAAACCCAAGCCCAGGCCGGTTACAGACAATGAGAAAAAGAGCATCGCTGCTCGTTAATCAACGACCGGAGACGAAAAAGAAGAAGTAGAAGTCAATGGCCCTTTGCGATAAGGGATAAAAAAAAAAGAATCCTTAGCCCCTCGATCTGTGTCCATTTACCCGAAAGCTTAGAAAGCTGCAAGCATAGGAAAAAGTCTAGGACAAGAAGATATGGAGTGACGATTGTTCGAGAACTATAACTAATGAAAACCAGGAAACAAATTCAATTACAATTCACCATTTGGAATCCTTTTTCCAATAGCAACTTCAAAAAATAATAACAATAAAAGAATAGATATCCATACAAAATAAAATAGAATAAAAAAAAATATCACTCATGGAGTTTGCATCGCGGGCAATTAAATTAATTACTTGATCGGTATTTTTCCCAGTGAACTACTCTCCGTTTGGTTTTATTTTGCGTTTATTGTGTAAGAAGTGTTTTACTTTTTTTTTTAATACTTATATAAGATATTCAGATTCATATCTATTTTAACGATTTATAAATTTAATTAATTTCCGCTTATTCTCAAAGAGATAAATAGAGTAGCCGCAGGAATTTGAATTTACGGAGAGTCAAACAATGATGTAAGCCATTGTGATCACAAGAAGTTTCACTGTTATACATATAAAATTTGCATATATATATATATATGGTTTGAAGGAATTGATTTGAGTGAGAATGTTCAAAGTTCTTGAATAAAAGATAAATGTTGGATATTCAGGTTAGATACTCATGATCAGAGAAGATTCTGTTAGTAGCAAAAAGTAGCCTAATGACTAAAAAGAATCTAGATTTTGGTCTTTTTAATAGTTTTAGTCAATTATTTTAATTGTTACAATTCATAACACGAAATGATTTTTTCTCAACAACTGTAGCTTCCATCCATTAATTATTACTATTATACTGATATAACTATTAGTGAGACTTTCGACATGACATATTATTAATACTGTAAATTTATAAAATATTATTATTAAAAGAATCGATTAAAATTGTTAAAAATATCAAAGTTCAAAGGTTCTTCTAGTCAATTGCAGGAAAAAAGTGATATTCTTTTTACTTTTTAGTCATTTAAAATCATCAACACTCATGTTATAATAATTAAATATTAAAAAAGATATAAAAATAAAATTATCAATATACTAAGAGAGGAAAAATTAAATATTATATACTTAATCAATCCTTAATCCGTTTTAATTTAAAAAAATATAGTATTATTTATACGAATTTCTTCAATAAAATTATCGTCTTATTTAAACTTGTTCTTTTTGTTAAAAGGATCAACAACGAATATATTTACACTGATCTTCCTTACTTAAGAAATTTATATATAAATATAAATTTCTATCAATCTTCCTTATTGAAATTTATTCTATTTTAATGGTAAAGTTTAACACTTTTCGAATTACCAAATTATGACCTCCATTTTAAATTTTTTTTCCTCCTTTTATTTTGTGTTGTATAATTATTATTTTCGATTAGTTTTTATTAAAATGCAAAAAAAATTTTTAGCATAATGTTAGATTGTTTGTCATTAATTATTATAATATATCATTTAAAAAAATAATATAATTAAAATTTATAAAATATTTAACTATATTTATTACACTAAATTTGAATATAACAAATTATAAAATTATTTATTGATAAATAAATTATATACATATTAGACATTAATTTTAATAAAAAAATCTAGATATATTATCAAATTGTACGTGCACTTATCATTAAACTATCCATTGATGTGTATGTAATAATCTTAACTAAAATTTGTAAATTAACAAACTTTAACCTAATAACTAAAAAAACTTCTAAATTTTGGTATTTTTAACAATTTTGGTCAATTTTTTTAACAATTATATTTTATAAATTTATGGTTAGCAAGTGACATATCATGGTGAGAGTCTCGTTAACATTAAGGACCATATCAGCATAACAATAGTTGATAAATGGGAATCACAATTATTAAAAAAAATTATTTATTTTATTAATTATAGCAATTAAAAAAATTGTTAAAAAAATCCAAAATTCACGTTTTTTCTATATCATATTAGGCCGCCAAAAAATATATATATTTATATTCATATACCGCTACTTTAAACACCAATGTAGTATCATCGCGTAACACACGCTTTTCCATATTTGCTTCCATTTGCTACCTTCAAACGCTATAATTCAACCCACTACATCCCTTTTCCCTCTGCTCTCTCTCTCTCTCTCTTAATTAAAAAAAATCCCAAAATCTTCTCCTTCCAAATTAGCTTTCTGGTAACAATTCATCTTCCAAATCTATACTTCCCTCTGATTCTTCATTATACACACATAAATATAGATACACACACTCGATAGATAGGGTTTTTAGTTAGGCTTATACACTCTGTTTTCTCTGTTACCACGTGAAAGATGACTTCTCTGTCTTTCATCTTAGTTCTGTTTGCTTCTTTTTTTATCTCCTCCTCTATCGCTTACAACTTCTACGTTGGAGGTAAAGATGGTTGGGTTTTGAAACCTTCTGAAGATTACAATCACTGGGCTGGCAGAAACAGATTTCAAGTCCACGATACACTGAGTACGTTCTTTTTTCATTCATTTTTAATTCTAGTTTTTTCCCTCTTATCATTGCTCTGATTTGGAGCATCTGAAATAAAAATTTGATCTTTTAGTGATTTGTGGGTATTTATTGATTTATATTATTTGAATTAAAGGTTTGAACTTTCATTGATTTTCTTTGTCTTTTCTTTTCTGGTAGCTTTTAAGTACAAAGAAGGGACAGACTCTGTTTTGGTTGTGAAGAAAGATGATTACTATAATTGCAACACAAAGAATCCAATCAAAATTTTGAGTTCTGGTTCCTCTGTTTTTCAATTTGATCATTCTGGTCCTTTCTTTTTCATTAGTGGAAATCAAGAAAATTGTCAAAAAGGACAAAAGCTAATTGTTGTAGTTCTTGCCATTAGACCAAAACCAGCTCCTATAGCCCCTTCGCCACCATTAACACCACCACTGCCACCATCTAAACCACCTTCCGTAGCCCCAAAACCATCATCGCCCAGTGTCTCCCCTGTCTCATCCCCACCGTCGATAACACCAAAACCACCAGTTATTTCCCCTGCGATACCTACAGTTCCTGCAGTTTCCCCTGTTTCTCCTTCTTTAGCTCCATCACCAACAGCCAAGACTCCAGTTATCTCTCCGGTACCCGCGAAATCTCCGTCCCCATTAGCAAATGCTCCTTCACCGGCTGTATCTCAAGCACCCAAGTCGGTTACATCTCCATCTCCGGCTCCTACCACTACTCCACCTGTTTACTCTCCGGCGACATCTCCATCTCCGTCAATTGCAACGTCTCCGCCTGTTTTGTCTCCGGGAGCTGAACCGGCTGAATCACCTGAGGGAGGGTCAAGGCCAGCACCTTCACCGGGCTCTGGTGAAACGGCGGAGATCACTGCACCGCCTCCAGGACGTTCTGCTTCATGGGCTGTAACTCCTTCAAAGATGATCTCGTTTGGTGTTACTATTGCTATTAGTGTCGTTTTAGGTGCATTTCATCGGGGATCTTATTTTTGAATAATTTGGTGGTTGATGGGTTTCTTTTGGAGTTTTAGTTTTTAATTTTTAATTTTATTTTATTTGGTTTTATGAGGATTTTTATCAGTTAATTTTTTTTTTAATTATGGTCTGCTTTATTTGAATCTATGCCCATCACATTTTCTTTTTCCTTTTTTTTTATCGTCGATTTATTGAGTTTCTGTATGTACTTGTAATAAAAGTGCAATTTTTTTTATTGAGTTTCTGCTTTAATTTATTTTTTAAATAATAACGAAATTATAAATTAATTTCACGTAATATTATTATAGAAAATCATTTATGCCATTCAAAAATTTATAAATTATGAACATTTTTTAGATTAAACTTAAGAATTAATTTCTGATTAATATGGTATAATGAGATATTCTAATTGTAGGAAAAAAAAAACCTTAAATGGAGAAATAATCATTTGTTATATATAGAAAAATTAATATTAATATTCTAAATATGGTAGTGAATTGTGATCTTAGCAATATTATGGAAATAAGTTATATAATATAATGTATTATATGCTTGTTACCGAACAAGTAAAATGCAAAATAATAAAATATAATATAATTATCATTAAATATTAATGGGAATAAATTCATAATCGAACCTTTTAATAATTGTCAAAAGTCAACCCTAAATCAGGAAATGATTAATACAGGATTAGTGTTCAAATCTTAAACTAATTAAGAAAATATTTCCTTAACGAAAATTATTTGGAAATAAAATTTATATTTTATTCTTGGAATGTATTTTTAATTAATTAATGAAATATCTCTTTTTTTATAAAAAAAAATTGCTTTTGTTAATTGATACTAATTGTTTATTTTTCTGATTTTCTTAATAGGTTTAGGATAAGTAGATGTCAATGAGGTCCACATCTATAAAGGTCATAACCTTGTGATACACTGATCATGCTCTGTACTTTTTGGGCACAATTTTAATTGAAAAAACCATATATAACTTGTTTTTTTTATTTAATAATAATAATCATGAACATTTTCTTCACGTTAATTTATATATTTTCTAATTTACAAATTAAAATTTAGTAAGATAAAAAATAATTAATTTATAGGGTATTTTATTTTATAATTATTATAAGATAAAGACAGAGCATAATAATATTAATTAAGGGTTGTTAATTTGTTGCCACGAATATGCCAAATGGAAAAGAAGAGTCTAAGGAAATTACTTAACCAATTAGATAATGGCATGTTGAGAGTGGAGGAGTGTTCTGGACCTATGAACCTGATGCTGATGCTTTAATCAAAATTGATAATGACCATTCATAAATAATTACATATAATAATTTTAATTTTAATCTCTTCATAGAAATTTATATGTTATTTTTTTTAAATAAAAAGAAAAAATAGCTTTAAACTCAATCCAAAAGGATTATAGTTTAATTAGGTTAGGTAGGCTTCTCCTTTTGAATTCACACTTTATGACCAGAAAATATTTTCCTACGAGTTCGTTTAATAGAATCGAATCTGAGAATTTTTACTATATATTCAACCTGCAGTGTCAACTGAGTTACAATTTATACATAATTAATTAAAATCTCCAATGCATGACTCATGATTTTACAAATGTAATGTCACGACCCAAAACCGTGGGCCGGACCGGCACTAGGACCTAGGTAAGCTTAAGGCACCCGAGGCCCGTAGTAAGCCTAAACTATCACAACTCATCCCTATTATCATTTGACTATCGGAATAGTAAGCCCATATTATG
>CANUEX010012530.1:0-17845 GCA_948099535.1 Jatropha multifida
TAAGATAGAATTATTTAGAATTCTTTGTAGTAATAAAGTAGTAGAAAATCCGCAGTTATGTTAAGATTTATGATTGTAATAATAATAATGATAAGTGTATGTAAGACTTTATGGGAATGATTGAGTTGAATAAAATAAGGCCCTGTGATAGTTTGAGTCATTAAAAATATAATGGACTAACTTGTAGAATATTTTCATGTAATTATGGTGTTGAAATCAGAGATTAGGCTTACTACGGGCCTCGGGAGCCTTAAGCTTACCCAGGTCCTAGTGCCGGTCCGGCCCATGGAAACGGGTCGTGACAATATATATAAAGCAAACATTTTTTTTTTCAAGAAGTTGACATGTAACATTTCATAAAAGCATTATTCTCTTAGTCTTGCCATATAAGATTTTTTGTGATGATATATAAGATTATAATGCCACATCGGACTCTTAAATTTTAATAATGTCAATAGAATTTAATTATTAGTTATATTATTATATAAATATTGATACTAATTATCATTCAATTATCATAATTAATATATATTAATAAATTATTATAATGTTGTAATCTATCTTTCTCAATTAAAATTACATAATGTTGGTTTTGATTATCATTCAATTATCATATTAAAATATATTAAATAATTAAATAATTATAAATTATAACCTATTTTAAATTAAAAATTATCGTAATTTTAATATTAGTTATCATATATATATATATATATATATATATATATATATATTATAACTTACTTTTTAAATTAATATTATTATAATATTCACGTTGAATATTATTATTATCAATTATAGTTATCATTTATTATTATGAATGAAAATATTATATTTAAAAGAATGATAAAGAAGATTAATGGTAAAAATATTTTTTAATAGTTTTATTAATAATAGATATGCAAACGTTTCAATATTTATTTATCTTAAAATTGCAATATATAGTTTTTTTATTAGTTTTAATGATTATATATTTAATTATTATTAATTACTTATTATTGACTATAAATAGAGAGAACTCTTTGAGGTTTGGTAAGATCAAATTTTTTTTATATAATTTCAATAATTCTTATACAATTTCTTTTTATATTGATATATTTTTTCTCTTATGGTTTCTATTACTCTATCAAATTATAAAAAATTTGATAAATTATAAGGGAAAGCGGTTTATATAAAACTATTATTAAGAATGATATATATATATATACACGTCTATGATTAAATTTCTATTGTACATTTATTTTATTATTTTTAATATCGTCTAAGAAAGTTTATTAATTCAAAAATAAATTAAAATCAATGATTTTTAGTAAATATTTTTTTTTCTTTTAATTTTATTACAGACATTAATTTTTATATATAATTAGTCTAATGTTTTGAATTTGAAATAAATGTTCTTTAATTTAAATAATTTTCAATAAAATTAACTAATACAAAATTATAAATAATTTAAATTATAAATTTTCTTAATTAAAATTTATATTTTAAAATATTATCACAATATTTCTAAAATTATACATAAAAATATTTATTGTGCATGGCAGAGGCATATTGCTAGTTCACCATAAAGAGGGGCAAAAACAAAAAGTATTTAAATTAAAATTGATTTCTTATAGATAAAGACAACTCACTATGAGAATATCGATAAACTCAAACAAAGAAACATCTTAGCTAATAACACAAAAAGTCAAGAATAAAAATAGAAAGGAAGAAAATATTTACACAGCCTATTGATCGTCCTTTGCTGTAATTTGTTCACCGCAAGCTTTACTTCGATCTGTATAGTTGTTGAGTCCATCAACAAAAAAAATCAATAATAATAGAATAAAAGTCTACACACATAATAAATATATTTTCATAATATATATGAAAATATTCACTAATAAAAATAAATATAATTTTATGAAAATATATCATAAATTGTGTGAATATATGTATGAGTGAATTGATACCTAATAGAGTCACGGAAACTGTATTGATCGTAGACAAAGGATACATGAAAACAGAGAATATTTCAACTATTTGGATTTAGGCACGAGGAATATGGGCCTGCTTGTGATTGAAGAGAAGTGATGAGAATGGTTTCATGGATATTAACATTATTGTAATAATCATCTAAATCCTATTCAAAAATGCAAAATTAATCGATGCCGACTTAGGCACAAAAAGTAAGAAAATGAATGAAGCTCACCTTGTTGACAAAAATTATCATAAATGGTTCACCGAAAATCGAAGCTCCACTTCTGTCTCATTTTTATGATTGTCGGGATAAAAAAACACAGTTACAACGATGTGAAATATGATCAAAAGTGTTGAATCTAGGTGGCATGAATGTCGAGCTTTGCTATTGGTCGGTTAGAGATGGAGATTCAATGGGAAGAAGGAAAAGAGGAGGTTGTATGATAAGCCCTAAGAGGTAGTTGAAAAGAAAATTTGATTCCCCAAAAATATAAAATTTTCCTTAATTTTTAAGGTTAGAAAATACAAAATTCTCTCATTTAAGATAATATAGATGCTCAAATACGGTAGATGGAAAATGCTATATCACTACACAGAAATATGCTTGTGATTTTTCTTTATATATATATATATATAATGATTTGCACGGTTTAGATGGTTTGATAAACACTCCTATTACATGGTGAGATTTCACAAAAGTAAAAAATAATTTTTTTAATACCATTGTTTGGTTGGTGAGTTGAGTTTCTATTTTTGGCCAATATTAAAAAATAGGATTCAAATCTGGATATATTGTCATGCACATACTACTTTAAGTATCACATATGTATCAATATTGTTAGCATCTGATGCTATAACATAAATGATTTACTTTTCATAAAAAAACAGAACATTTTTTATAGAAGTGGAATTTCACGAGACGCATGATTTATTCAAAATTTATTAAAATAATAAATATTGTTAAGAAAAAATTTTAAAAAATTTAAAAGAAGTCCCCGCTCCAAATTATAACAATAATTTTGTTAATTAAGTCCTTACAAAATATGTTTTAATTAATAATTTTATGTAATATGATGAAATATGAATCATTTGTAATAAGATTTTCATTAAATTAACGAACTCTTTTGTGCTAATAGATTTATTCGATCCTGTATTATTTTATATTATTTTGAAATTATTAATGAAATGCGAATATATTATATTATAAAAAAACTATAAGAACTCAAAATGTTTGATTAAAAAACTAGAAAAACTCTATCAATACAATTGTTAAACAGCATCCCCTAATTTAAATTTGGGTTACATAAGCTATAAAATAATACTTCCTCTATAAAATAATTTTGTCTTAAGATAGTTTGTTATCTACAACTATAAATCATTTGATAATATCTAGGAGTAATTGATAAAAGATTTTTTCAATTTATCCTTATTTTTATCAAATAAAATAATTATTTCTATAATTTTTTAAAGCTTAGTTTAATCAAATTAATGTACCGTATGCACTCCGTTGATCTCGACACTTTTTCACCTTTCATAAGAATTAAAATATATAATTAAACCACTTAAATTTTTTAAAAAATTAGAGTAATTGACTAAATTATCCATCAATTCATTTTTTTAATTAAGAGAGAGAGTTTGGCAGAGATATTTAGACAAAAGTAAAATTAGAATAAAATAATTAGTATTTATTGATTTTATAAAAATATCATAAACTTAAAAAAAAAGACTAAAAATGTTAAAATTAATAGAATAAAATATAATTTAAGAAAATCAATTACTTCCTTAGCCTTCTAATAATAATTTTAAACTATTATTTTTAAAACCGAATTAAACCGGTGAACAGACCAATTATTTCACGAATTAGTCGCTAGTCCGATTTTACTGCAAACCATATATCTTTAATTTTAAGTAAAAGAAAGTTATATTTTGATTACATATAAATAAAATGGAATAAGTGATTAAGGCATAAAGATACTCTTTTTGTTTTTTTTTTAAGGAAAAGGCTCGTATGGGTTGGAATGTTGGAATCTACAACTTTTAAATTAATCCATTAATTTCTTTTTTAAAAAATATATAATAAATAAAAGGTCCAAAATTATAAATAATTAGTCTAAATTTTTATCAAAAATCAATTTTAATATGGTGTATTAAATTTGAAAAGTGATTTAATTTAATTTTAAAAATATCAAAATAGATTAAGTTGTTCAGCAAAATTACATGTTTTGGCAGTTATTGGTTGTTTTGTAATGTTTATTTATTAGCTGTTTGAGTTGTTTTTAATAAAATGTTAAAAACTAAATGTTATATTAGTTAACTTTTTATAAAAAAATACTACATTAATTTTTAAAAGTTAATTCAAACGCTATGTTCATCGAATATTATAAAAAATAGTATTTAATCAAAACGCTAAAAGCAATTTAAAATTATATGTATTATTTTATTAAATATATAATATAATATTTGATTGTGATGATGAATAAAATGAAAACTTAGTAGTTATAGATTGATATTTGATGATGAATGATTTAGAAAATAATCATGCACTTATAAGTATACTCTCTTTGTCCTATTTTATTTTTATGATTTGACAAGATAAGTATCTCGATAATTTAGTCAATAAAAATTATTTTATCATTTTTTACTCTTAACTCACTAAAATATTAACAAGAGTCATTAATTTAACGTAAAATCATAAAAAAGTTATTATGAAAAAATAATTATTTATATATCTAATTTCAAAAATCATACAGGAATTTTTGAACATCTAGAAAAGAAATAACACAAATAAAATGGGATGGAGGGATTATATTATATTATTATTTTTTCTTTATAAAAGTATTAATGATCATGTTTCATTAATTTTTTTAAAATAATTATAGAAAATAAGAAGTAAAAAATTTCGGTTGAACTGAATTAATCTTATAAACCCAGTAATCAAACCAGTTCCATCTTTGGTTGATTTTAAAAACATTGCCTTGAACTAGATCTCTACTCTTTGGACAGACTCAAATTTTGCATTTAGACAGTCATTAAAATCCAGTGATTGCACACAACCTTTTCCTATCCTTTTACCATAATAAAAACACCTGTTTTCAACCCAAACGGTTTCTCTTTTGACTTTTCAGTTCTCTTTCCAAGCCAAAAAAAATGACTTTTGGAGGGAAATTCATGGAAAAACCTCCTGTGTGTATACCGCTCTCTCTCTCTCTAAACTAAAGGTTCATTTTTTGCTTAATGCACTTGATACTAAATGGACGGTGATGATAATCTCTATCTGACCTTTCCAGATTAAAATACCATTTTATGTTATTCAAAAGTTGCAGATAGGACAAAGGGACAGACAAGAAATACTTGCAGAGGTTTATTCCTGCTGGCGAACCACAAAGGAAAGCTGCTATTAGAGGGTTCTCATCTCTCTCTGTAACCTTCTAATAATATGTAATTTGTCTAATCATAGTTTTTCTTTTTAATTATGTGGTGGGGTATAGTTTGAAAGTACTTTCTTTGTATTTAATGGAGAAGTTTGTATTAGTTTTACAAAGTATGTTCATTCATTGCACTGTTTTGTTTTTTTTTTCACATACAAAGAAATGCGCTTTACTTTAGTGGGGCTTTGGGTATCTGTCTAGATTGTGCTTTGGGTTCTTAGTAATTTAGTTCTCACTGCTCTGTTTCTGGTTTAAGTGCTTTGGTTCTTTGGGGTTTTTTCTAGCGCTTTGTTAACTCTTTGGAGGCTGCTTACACTTACAGGGTTGATTTCTTGCTTTCTTTCAGCTGCGCAAAGTTGGATCAGGTACTTCTAGGCATTACATTCTTAGTTTTCTCATTTTGGTATTATGCCATGTGTGTTTTTTAGGGTTTTAGCTTCTGGTTACTTCATTTTTGTCGATTTTATCATCTGGGTTTTCAATCTCTTTCGCATATTAGGCTACTTATGTTCTGGTTTTCTTTAGTTTTCCAGGTTGTTTTATGTGCATAGAGTTTTAGATTCTTGAATCTGGGTTTAAAGGGACAGATTTTATCTCTTAGTTTGCTTACTCAAAGAACTCATAATTAATTCTTTAAGGTTATTTTTCTTTATTGATATAGGACAAAGCTTATTATATGTTTGCTCTAATATCTCACCTTAGAACGTGTTTGGTTACCTGAAGTTTGCTACATTTAGAATTCTTGCATATTTACTTTCATTTTTCTGCTGTTTGACTATTGAAATTATTTCGTATTAGTGGCTATGTTGAAAAGAATGATGTTTGATAAGTCATCAAACTTAGAATAGATAGGAACTTGAGTTTGCTGTTGAGAAAGCTATTCCGATTAATATGTAATGGAGCCTTTAAGATGACAAGATCTCCCTTCAGTTTGTCTGCTTGAATTACTCTATTCTCTTTTTATTGTTAAAGCATTATTTCAAATTTTAGGTGATTACTTTGTGGTCACCGTATTTCTGTCTATGTTCTTTCCCTCTGTAAAGTTGAATGCAAGAAAATTTTCATTCAGATTAGATTAAGAAAGCATGGGTGTGCTCCATTTTCTTTGTTTGTCTGTAACTATTCTGGATTACAGTCATCAACTTGAATAGGTTAATAGACCTGGTCACACAAATGATGAAGCCTTTGCAAATAATTTGTTTATGTTTGCAGTAGAGTGAAATGGAAATCTGCATTTAGGAAGGCCATGGAATACCATTTCAGTCACTAATAGTATAAATGCTTTTTCTACCATGTGTCGTTTACCTACTGGCCAATGAAGAGGGGTTGTGGGAGATGTGATTTTCCCTGTTAATTGAATGGGAAGTATAGCTTCTGGTCAAAGTAAACGAAAATAAAAGGTATACAGAAGGAGAATTGACATGTGAATTCTTGTGGTTTGATAAAGTGCCTATGTCTGTTAAGCTTGTTGTCTCTTTCAAGAGGAAATTAAGGAGGAATTGCAAATCATTAGGCGTTAATTATATAACAACCATTGAACATGAGCTTACATGTGATTCATAGCTAGTGTTTGCATTCCTGGTGGTCCTCCTTGTGTAACCCACCCTCTTAACCTTCTTCAAATACAAGTTAACGCTCAATGGAAGGATTCTCATAAGGTATGCAGGATGAATTATATAGGTTGTTCTTGATCAAGGTGATTCATTTGTTGATTGTTGGGTTCATGATCAAAAAATGACGATGAAGGTGTCCCTCATTGACCGTTGGATCCAATGAATCATACATTAAGCTTGCCCTGACATGCATTGGCTTCATTGTTTTCACCGTTTCGTGTGTAGCAACAAATGGATTGAAGTGGTGAAAACCGTTTGTCATTGCAACAACCACTAGAAGTTTGACCCTAACAATGGTTCAATGGAGAAAAAATGACCAATATCACCTATCCCCTCCTAGTTTAAGATCGAGATTAGAATTGAATAGTATCTAACTTACCAGCGTAGTCACCGGCATGTGTATTGGTATAACTACTTGGTGTAGCATACACCATTGTTTGGAGCTTGTACTTATTATATAATTTGAGTACTAAAAATGGTCATTAGATTGGGATATCTACTTTATGCGTCAAATTCCAAAGCAATGAAAATTTTAGGCCTTACTCCTGGTCCTTGTCTTCAAAACTCTTTAAAAGAATGAAATTTATATTCATCCTACTTTTGTTTCTCCTGTGAAACTAGGAACAAGTTTCTTCTCTCTCATGTACTCAATACATTTTCACAAGCATTCTAGATGTGTTAAAGATGTGTCTGAATTTGTGGCTATGCTTGAACTTTTGGTT
This sequence comes from Jatropha multifida, assembly GCA_948099535.1. Taxonomy (NCBI): domain Eukaryota; kingdom Viridiplantae; phylum Streptophyta; class Magnoliopsida; order Malpighiales; family Euphorbiaceae; genus Jatropha; species Jatropha multifida. The sequence continues at coordinate 7,723 of CANUEX010012530.1, forward strand.
AGACTGAACAACTTTGTCTTTGCATTTGCTAGAGCCTCAAGAATCTCTCTAATATTGGACACAATATGGATATGACTTCCTAGTAGTCTGTGTGCTACATATGTTCTTCCGTCTATGTAAAATGTACTCTTCCTTTTGTTAGTTTTCCATTTAATTTTTTAGTAAAAGATGATTTAAGCATGCACTCAATTGTCCATTGAAATAATTTCTAGCTCGTTGTGTTTGATGGTCTTTTGCTGAATTTCTTCATGGCAACTGACTTGTATGTTATTATTAGACGTTCAGGCCAGTTCTAAAGGCTGTGTTCTTGATTCTTGACTTCATTCCAAAATGGAATTTCTACACTTTCTGTTATATTGTCAGTTTCAGCAAGACTTGCTTGTGCCAATTGATATCTTATGTCATGTGAAATGTGTTTCCTGAACCTTTGGCAGTTTAACACAAGCTAAGGATTGAAAAGCAAGAGTTTCTTGGATTGAATGGTGCTCAAAAAACGGCTTGGAAGTCTTCTTTTACTTTTAGTTGGCATGTTCAGCAATGCAATAGGTAATTTCCAAAACTTGTTTTGGCATCCACTTATACATATACACGCTGAGTTGAAGTTAAAATTAAATAAGCCATTTGGGTCTCTATCTTTCTTCTTATTGTAAGGGTTATAAAAAGTGTAGAAGGTTACATTGTTGTTAAGGACTCTATAACAAACTAGCCATTTGGATCTCCATCTTTCTTCTTAGTGTAAGGGTTATAAAAAGTGTAGAAGGTTACATTGTTGTCAAGAACTTTATAAACAAACTAGAGAATTACCCTTACTTTGCACGGGAAAGATAATTTGTATAATCTTATATTTTTTCTTTTTTACATCATCAGTCAAAAGTGCTAGAAACCATTTTATATTGCTATGATAAAACAATCATACAAAAAGGAGAAGTATTAAAATAAAATCCCACATTTATCTCTCAACCCAAACTATTATTCACAAATGAAATCAAAACACTCTGCCAACTCTCTCTACAAAGTAATCTTTGTTGTAACCAAGCTGCACATATGGGTCAATAAATATCTAGGACAAACTTGATAGAACTCTGTTATTTTGAGAATCCATTAATGTTTGTAGTGACAAATTGAGATCCATGCATCAAAATCATAGTATCTCCACCACTTGCAACAATCTTGAAGTTCTTTGCAATAAAAATGGATCCGTCAGTCAAGATAGGCTTAAACTTGCCTTTTTGTAATCGTTGTACGCATCAAACTTTTCTGCACTGAAACAGCAAAGTTCCAAGACTGGTACACTAAACAAAAATAAATCTTGTAAAGAAGAAATTGAACAACGAAACCGCTAAGCAAAATGAAATATAACCTTCTCATTCATAAAACTCCTATGTAAACTTATCAAATTTCCATTCTTTTTAAGATTAACCAAACTCCCACATCCTATAAAAGCCTCACCCTAATTATTAATCATCTCTAGTAGTAATTTAAGCTCATTAAACAAAGAGTACTCTGTAACACTAATCAAAGAACTAAAATGAATATGAACCAAGGAAAACCATACTTAACTATATATAGTATCAAGAAACTTAAGGTTAAATAAATGAAATCACTGAACATAAATTATTGAAAAGGGAGATGGAATTGTAATTTGATACAGGTAACTAAATAAAGCTTATTTTGTTATTAAAGTTTAGTTATTATTATCCAATCTAATTTATTTTGTTATTAAAATATAATAAATAAAATTATTGAAAAAGGGAAATGGAAATTTAATTTGATAAAGGTAACTTATTAAAGCTTGCTTATTATTATCAAATCTAAGTTATTTTGTTATTGAAATATAATAAATAAAATTATTGAAAACGGGAGATAGAAAGGCCACATAAATTATTATCAATCTAAATTATTTTGTTACTAAAGCATAATAAATAAAATTATTGAAAATGAAAATAGAAAGGCCACTTAATTTATTATTAAAACTAACTTATTTGTTATTAAAGCATAATAAATAAAATTATTGAAAAAGGGAGATAGAAAAGCTACTTAATAGATCTAACATATGAAAGTTTATTTTTTATTAAAGCTAACTTATTTTGTTATTAAATATTACACCTTTAAATATATTAGGAAAATTTAAAAGCTACTAGACAGAGAGACTTAATACTCAATGGAGATTGCTCCACATAGAGATGAGAAACTTTTTCCTTGAGCTTTATATAGATATATGGATAAATAGATTCCTGGTTCAATACTATATTCCTGGTCTTTGTTTCATGAATGACATGATTATCAGAGTTATTTGACATTTGAAATCTTTGTTTGTGCCATATATCTGGAAATATCAGTATTGGTCGTTGAAAGAAGAAATAATTGGTTTGATGACCAATTGTGGAAACACATTACTGTGATAATTATAATTAGTTGACAGAGTAAGTTATAATAAAGTTAGCTGCATCTAAGATTTTTCCTTTAAAAGTAGGGAAATTCCCTTAAGCTACATGGAATATGATACTTGTATAATTATTTGCTTTCGATAGTTAGGACATTCATTAGTCTGATCCTATATTGAGAAGGAATGAGCTTACAGCTCCATTTCTCTTGATATATCTCAATCTCTCTTGAACTTTTCTGGCAGGTGCTATGAGCAATGTCACATTTTAAACAGACTCTACACTCCTTCTGACAGTGTAAAAATATTTTTCTTAAAAATTTGAACTTTTTCATTTAAGCTTATTTTAGGTTCTTGTAAGTTATAACTTGCAAACCTCCAAACTTTTGATTGTTTGGGAAAAGAGAGATTTGATTGAGATACACATCATCTTACCCCTTACTGAATCTCATTCTTGATTTTGCAGGTGCATTTGTGGGAATAAACATTGGAACTGATGTTTCCAACCTGCCACCAGCTTCAGACATTGTTGCTATTCTTAAGGCCAATCAAATGACTCATGTGCGCCTCTTTGATGCTGATGCTCACATGTTGAAAGCCCTTGCAAACAGTGGGATTGAAGTGATGGTTGGTGTTACAAATGAGGAAGTCCTAGGTATTGGAGAATCTCCAGCCACAGCTGCAGCATGGGTTAATAAAAATGTTGCTTCTTACTTACCTGCGACTAACATTACAGCCATTGCAGTCGGCAGTGAGGTTCTTACCTCAATTCCCAATGCTGCTCCTGTTCTGGTTCCTGCCATGAATTACCTTCATAAAGCTCTGGTTGCTTCAAATTTGAATTTTCAAGTCAAGGTTTCAACTCCCCAGTCCATGGATGTTATCCCTAGGCCATTCCCCCCATCAACTGCCACTTTTAACTCTTCGTGGAATTCTACAATTTACCAGCTCCTTCAGTTTTTGAAGAACACCAATTCATATTATATGTTAAATGCATATCCTTATTATGGATACACTACTGGAAATGGCATTTTCCCAATTGATTATGCTCTTTTCCAACCTCTTCCTTCTGTCAAGCAGATTGTTGACCCCAACACTCTTTCTCATTATTACAGCATGTTTGATGCAATGGTGGATGCTACCTATTATGCTATAGATGCTTTCAATGCTTCTCGGATCCCTATTGTTGTTACAGAGACTGGCTGGCCTTGGCTTGGTGGAGCCAATGAACCTGATGCGACTGTTGATAATGCTGAGAACTTCAATAATAATTTGATCCGGCGTGTTCTCAATGATTCAGGCCCACCTAGTCAGCCAACCATACCCATTAATACATATATCTATGAATTGTTCAATGAAGATAAGAGGCCAGGGCCTGTGTCAGAGAAAAACTGGGGCATATTTTTCACCAATGGAACATCAGTCTATACTTTTAGATTGAGTACTTCCAATCGAATTACTGGAAATTCTTCTGCTGTCTTCTGTGTTGCTAAACAAAATGCAGATCCTGCAAAGTTGAAAGAAGGGCTGAACTGGGCTTGTGGGCAAGGTGGGGCTAACTGCACTCCCATCCAACAAGGGCATCCATGTTTTGCTCCTGATACGTACCAGAACCATGCCTCTTATGCGTATAATGATTATTATCAAAAAATGCGTAGTGCTGGCGGAACATGTGATTTTGATGGTACTGCCTCAACAACTACAATTGATCCCAGTAAGTTCTTCCACCCTTTTCTTGTCAGGTCTTGAACTTGGAGTAATGATTGCCTGCTTTTTTTTTTTTCCTTTTGATTCTGAAATGACTTTACATGAAAAGTACTTCAATACAGCTAGCTTTTTTCATGGGCTGGGTTGTTTCATGTGTGCTGAGAACTCTAGGGAAATGGAATTCAAGTGACTTGCTCCATTTTGATGTCTAGACAAACATTATATTATTGGTTCTCTGATAAATGAATTGTTATGCAAATGATCTCTGCTTTTAAAGTATCACAAAGCGAGTCCTGGAAGATGGAAGTAATAGGATTTTGCTATGTACTTGCTCAATTGAATGAGTTGAAATAATATTTAGATGAAATATTTTTGCTTTATCTATTTGATAGGGCTAATGAATTAATATACCCCAAACTCTGCATGTTTTTTCAATTTATTATATTTTGAGAATCTCAACTATTTTACCCCAGTTTGAAAACTTTGTCTACAATTATATCCCAATGGTTAAAAACTTAAAATTGACAAAAAAACTATAATTTTTTATTCATAATGTGAATAAAAAAAATAATTTTCTGGAGTTTCATTATAGTAGGGGACATATTTGAGTTGTGCAAGTGCAACAAGGGTTTGGGAGAAAGGAAAAAGTCTGGGAGAGAAAATTCAGAATTTTTTTTTTCCGAGTTTGACCAGTATGGTATAATTGCAGATAAATTTTCAAATTGAGGCAAAACAATTGAGATTCTCAGAATAGAGTATAATTGCAAAAACATGTAAATTTTGGCTAAATTAATACATTAGGCTATGTGTATGGACTGGCATTACTTCAGTATTGCTTGTTGGATGTTCCTTGGAGCATGTTATTCAAAAATCCTATTTCAAAAGTGTAACAACATGAAAAAATTTAAGAGAAGTCTATAAAACTTGTGAATCTGAAAATGCAACACATCTGATGAGTATTCTGCTTGTGAGCTGGTCCTGCTTTCTGGGACCATCTTTCTCAATATTTCTGGTTAGTAGTACACTCGTAAAGCAACATAAGTTCACCAAACTGAATAAATCTGCAGACTACTGTACACCTTTTGATAAGTTTTTAAGTTGTTAGAAGGTTTGAATTATTCTTTGCCTCTGGCTAAGCTCCCTTTCCCGCATATTTTAGACCAGAAGGGAAAATAATTATGGATATTAAAAAATTTGCACATCCTACATTTTTATGGTTATTCATTTATAGTATTTATATGGCATCCTTACTGAATAGTGCCCTTTTCAGGTTACGGATCCTGCACCTTTACAGGAAGGTGAGAATCCAAATCTGGTTATGATTGATCTATTCCTTTGTTTTTATGAAGTTACATTTACAATCATTTACTCATTTTTGTGATTCTGAACTTTTGAATTTTTGGAATAGTTCAAATTCGAGCGGGAGTGGGGGAATTTTTCCTCCGGTTGCATTTGGACCTATAAGTCCTCAAGGAGAGAGTGCAGGTGTGACTTTCCAAGCTTCTAAAGTTAAGTCTCTTCTATCAGCAGCATTTCTAGCTCTAATCCTGCTTTGACTTGCAAGTTCCATTCATTTTTCAATCATTTTAGGGGATTCAACAAGTGCAGAAGATTAGTAGCTGAATTAAAGATGGTTAAAATGTTAATTAGCTATTATTCCATTAAAGAATAGGAAATTGTTTAAATATTTGCCTTCTTGTGTCATCATTTTTTTTCTCTGATTCATGTCTTTTGTTGGCCATTTTTTTAGTCCCTTGTCTTTCACCTCAGCATTTTTGTGTTGTGGGGTGTGGTCTTTAAGCTTCAGTCTATAAATTTTTATCTAGAGTTTGATTTTTTATGACAATGAAACTGAATTGATTAGGCCTTAACTCTTGCTTGGAGATTGCCTTTCTTGAATTATGTTAGGACAAGACAATTATGTAGTTGGTATAAAAAATTACAACTTAAAGGCATAGCATATGATAGGTTCTATAAATTTAAGGGTGGCAAGAGGTTTAAAGCATGAAACTTAGGGGCAAATTAAGCCATTTTCATGCAGTCAGCAAAATTTTCTTGGACTTGTAGGATCTAGTAGTCATTGTCCAATTTTTGGCTGGCACCTAAGTACAGCACATCCCCATTGTAAGTTTTGTATGGTTAAAACAATTAATTACAAAAATTTTCTGTTGAAAGCTTCATAAAATTTAGACATTAAATTCATAATTATTCCCTTTGAATCTTCTTCTTCCTCCATCTCCATTGCACTAGATTTATGTTTTTAATTTTACAATAATAAATGAAGACATCACCAACAGATCTTGTAAATTTACCACATTTGACTACTTGCATAGTGAAGAAGATGAAAAAAAATAAAAAAAAAGAAGATGAAATTGCCTTATCATTTTTTGTATTTGTAGTTGTGTGACGTCTATCTTGCGATGTTGGATCCATTCGTTAGGTTCACTCGCTTCTGAGCATTTGAACCCACGCCCTGGCATTCCAACGTGTAATTTTCCAGATGTTTGGTTGGTTGGTTATGCTTTATTTTCAATTTAGATAGCCTCTAAATATTAAACGGAGGCCATTTGAGAGAATAATATGTTTTTATCCTCTATTCAGGATTTTGATAGTTTTATTTATAGATAGAAAAAATAATGCTTAACAAGTTGAGAAGATAGTAGAGAAAATATCTTAGAGATATTTCAAAATTTAAACATATTTGATTATAGTTGTTTTATTATATTTTAATTTTAATCACTGGAAAAGCCTGAATTTTTTAGTTTTTTTTTTAAATTTGATGGATACTTCTCATTTTGTCAATAGATGTCTTTTATTTAATTTTTTATTATCAATTCTGATTTATATTTTATTTAGTATATATATATATATAATTTATTAGTTTATTCGATATAATTTATATTAAAATAGAAAATAAATATAACTAATAAAAATTAAATTATTTTTATTTTTTAAACAATAAATTAAATTTCTTAAATATATTATATTTGACCATATTTAATGTAGATTATATAATATAATTTCTTATTTTATCCTATAGAATTTAGATTTAGATAAAAAAATTGATAATGACCAATCAAAATTAAATTAATTTTATTTTTCAATGAATAGAATTAAAATCTTTAATACTATTTTTTTAATCTATAAATTTTTTCACACTTTTATACAAACTCGTTATATACTCATTTTAATTCGTTTAATTTTTTTATTTATATAATAGTAGAGTATAAGTTTTTATTTAGCTTAAAATAAATACAATAATTAATTTATATTGTACTTTATTTATATAATGACTAATTTTTTTATTATATGTCTTGCATTCTAACATCTAATTGAAAGGCAAATGATATTTTTATTTCTCCCTTTACAGTAGCATTTTTTTTACTCTAAAAGATTATATTTTTCATTTATATTCTTTTTAAAGTACTGGTCCGTTATAATGTGAAAAATATTATATTAATAATCATTATCTAAATTAGGTTTGTGCTTCTCTTTTTTTTTTTAAGTTATCCAACTTGGGTTATAAATGCTTAGGGTATTTCATCTCTTTAATTTAAATTTGGTTTTGAGTCAATCACCTATTTTAAATATAATAATTAATATCTAATATTCAACTCATAATTCTGCGCATCGGGCATAAGCATAAATTTATTATTTAAATAAATTTATTATTAAATTATATTGCTATTTATTTTGATTAAAAGCATTAAAAGTTAACATCCATTTTACTCATTCAAAATTAACGATATAAAGTATTTTTCTCACTTTTGATTAATATATTTTATAAAATACAAAATAAAAGGACTACTGTTTTAAAAAGAGTGATAAAAAAATAAAAATCATTAAAAAAAATTATTATTACTCGTTAAATTAAAAATATATTTAAAGGTAATAAAATTTTGCAATATCTAATTTTATATTTAATATGCAACTACTTTCATTCTAATTGTTTAAGATATTTTCTTTGCTAAAAAGCTTCAACATGACATAAATAAATGTTAATGTGTAATTTAAAAATCATGTGCAAACAATAATATTGATGATAGAAGATCCTCTCTCAACTTATAGATATATATATATATATATATATATATATATATGAAATCAAATTTAAAAATTTAAAAATTCTATATATTTATTTAAATAATATTTAAAAAAAAATTAAATTTCAAACTAATTATCTTTATATCTATTTTAAAAATTATTTTTTTTAAAAAATACATTCAATTAAATCATAGAAAAATTATATAAAATTCCATAAATTTAAAAAAAAAATAAAAAGAGAGATCTTGAATTTTTTTACCATTTTATCTTTAATATAGAAAAATTGACAATAAAAATGATAGAATATGCCAAGTAGCCATTTTCATTAATTGAAACTTTTATGATGTCACGACTCAAAACCGTGGGCCGGACCGGCACTAGGACCTAGGTAAGCTTAAGGCCCCTGAGGCCTATAGTAAATCTAAACTATCAAAATCCATTCCTATTATCATTTGACTATCGAAATAGTAAGCCCATATTATGACATTATTCATACAATAATCAGAGTTAACAGTTCTGACCCAGCCTTAGTATTAAGTACTATTCACAGCTTGGACCCATATCCATTTAATAAAAATATATTCTCATATAAATATTTATTTGTCATAATATGATCAAACTATTCCTATCATACAGTTTCCAAATATTCATAAGGAAACACTCCATAATTTATTTATAATCACATGATAATTCTTTTTACATAACCAAATATTATTTAAACATCCTAACTGCGGAGTTAAATAAAATATGCAAAAAATCACAAATAATAACAGAAAATTTATACTAACATGATCGAATCTCTGTGGAGAAGGAAGCAAAGTTTTATAAACCAACGGTACTTTTATTTCCTGAAAAATGTTTATGGAAGGGGGGTGAGTTTCACTAAACTCAGTGAATAATAATAAATAATGCAAACCCACACATTCATGCAGTATGCTTTCACAACATAATAAATGGGCATACTTCACAAGCACGTGTCATACATCAGCATCTTCAAACAAATCACATTCAAATATTCACAACATGTGGAAATTAATCAGTGAAGTCACAAATCCACCTATTGGCCCCCGGCCAATTTCCGTTATAATAATATATATATATATATATATATATATATATATATATATATAACAGGGAGCCGATCCCTCATACTTGGCCCATTGACCCATTGTGACACACGTTGTCCCAATTTTCAACCAGATACAAAAGCACATTATTTCACATCACAATTATTCACAAATATATTCAATACAATAAATGCAACATAAGAATGTAATCAAGGGCGAAAATTGTATAAATTTATAGAACCGAAATATTATATATCAAATACTGAGATTATTGAACTGAAATATTATATTTGGAAAATGAAGGGTATCAATATAGCAATAGAGATAATAAATGATTTGTAATTATTTAAATAATATAAAGAATATATGGAATGCATATGAAATGCATATATGCAGGATGATGTGCACCATTTATTATTACTCACAATGACCGCAGAATAAGTTCAAATCTGTCCTGGGTTCTGATTTGGAGGAGCGGTAGAGGAACTTAGTCGATCTAAGAAACACGTATAATAAGGAAAATATAATTAGATACTGACTCCCTTAATTAAGAATATTATTTTAATAAACCTATCTGTTTATTTTATTCTTTTAGACTAAATTTCTATTAATTCACTATCTAATCTTACTATTTACTAGCAATTAATTTATTCACTTATTTTATATCTAGTCTAGATATCAATTCTATTTATTTCACTACAAAATATATTTATACTCCAAATTATAATTTAACATCAACAATAATAATAATTCTATCTAATTAAAATCTTCAAATATAATTCGTTAGTAATTTTACCAAATATTTATTTTCAACCCGAAATTACCTTAGTATTTCATTTGATAACACTTATTTCACTAAATATTCACATTAACTCTCGAAATAATTTAATTATCTAAAAACCTTTAATAATAATCATCAACC
>CANUEX010012549.1:0-12035 GCA_948099535.1 Jatropha multifida
CCTCTGGTTTGGCTTGGCACAGTCAACGTTATAGGCATAGGTGAGTGTGGGCATGGCCCTCAATGGACCCTTCCATACCCATTGCTCGTCAATGGTCTTAACAGTGCGTGTTGGGCCTGACTTGGTGTGCCGCCGATTCTCAATCTCGGTCGATCAAGTCTTCACTGCATCAGGTTTGGTCCAGCGTAGTAACACTAAGGGCACGGGTGAGTGTGGGCATGCAGTTCGATGGACCCTCCCTCCCTTCCCCCAGGATGCATTTCTCAATCGTGCTCCATGGTGCGGGCTGTGGCGGCAATTCTTAGTCTCGACTAATTGAGCCCTTTTTCATCGAGTTTCACTGTGGATGAGTGGATGTTAAAGGCGCATGAGTTGTAGTTCAGATGTTTGGGTCGGGAGTATCCTTGTTGGTGCAATGAATTGTCGATCTCATCATCCTCAGTCCTCACTGGACTTTTAATTTCTTTTCTCAAGGCAAGGACATGGGTTCCGATAAGGTGTACCAACGAGAGCAAAATTTGGATTGTTGATTATCATTTCAGCCCATGCATCCCATATGCATGGGGCGAACCTCATAGCGGGATTTGTGTTCCAAGCACGTCGACTCGACTACTATGGCCCATGTATTTCCCACTCGTGCTTTCAGATGCGAAATGTTGTGCGGGCAAAGGGCATGAACATTTGCCCGCCAATGGCCTAATTAATGTCTTAAAGAACGACAGACGCACCTATTTTGAGCCTTCTTCATGCCGCCTCACTGCGGGCATGGTGGGCTTGTGTGAGCGCCGCCGTCGCAAAGGAATGCTACCTAGATGATCCTACCAGTAGTCATATGATGTCTCAAAGATTAAGCCATGCATATGTAAGTATGAACTAATTCGGATTATGAAACTGTGAATGGCTCATTAAATCAGTTATAGTTTGTTCGATGGTATATGCTACTCCGATAACCATAGTAATTTTAGAGCTAATGGGTGCAGCAAACCCTGACTTCTGGAAGTGATGCATTTATTAGATAAAAGGTCGATGTGAGCCCTACTCATTGATCTGATGATTCATGATAACTCGATTGATCGCATGGCCATCGTGCTAGCAATGCATCATTCAAATTTCTGCCCTATCAACTTTCAATGGTAGGATAAAGGCCTACCATGGTGGTGACAGGTGATAGAGAATTAGGGTTTGATTCCGGAGAGGGAGCCTGAGAAACGGCTACCACATCCAAGGAAGGCAACAAGCGCGCAAATTACCCAATCCTGACACGGTGAGGTAGCGACAATAAATAACTATATTGGGCTCAATGAGTCTGGTAATTAGAATGATTACAATCTACATCCCTTAACGATGATCATTAGAAGGAAAGTCTAGTGCCAGCAGTCGCGGTAATTCCAACTCTAATAGCATATATTTAAGTTGTTACAGTTAAAAAGCTCATAGTTGGACCTTGGGTTGGGTCGATCGATCCGCCTCATGGTGTGCACCTGTCGGCTGGTCCCTTCTATCGGCGATGTGCTCCTAGCCTTAACTTGCTGGGTCATGCGTCCAATGCTATTACTTTGAAGAAATTAGAGTGCTCAAAGCAAGCCCACACTCTGTATACATTAGCATGGGATAACATCATAGAATTTCGATCCTATTGTGTTGGCCTCCATGATCGGAGTAATGATTAACAGGGACAGTTGGTGGCATTCGTATTTCATAGTCAGAGGTGAAATTCTTAGATTTATGAAAGACAAACAACTGTGAAAGTATTTGCCAAGGATATTTTCATTAATCAAGAAAGTAAGTTGGGGGCTCAAAGATGATTAGATATGTAACGTCTTGACTCCAACCACCAGAGGAATTGTCCGCTTAGGATCAAGCCAGTTTCATTCATATTAGATCGACAAGACCCGCACGGTTTTGTCCCGCAAGTGAAATGGGAACTTCCCAGGAGGTCACCCATCCTAGGATTTCTGTGATACTCCCATGGAGATGTCGTTGCAACGATCGTGGACCACAATGTGCGCCTTCAGGGCATGCCTCAGCACCTGTGTGCTCCTGACATCAGCCAATGGGCTCCCTATTTGACTTGTCTTAAAACACGGACAAAGGAGTCTGACATGTGTGCCAGTCAATGGGCGAGCAAACCCATAAGGAGGAAGGAAACTGACTAGCGGGATCACCCTGAGGGTTGGACCCCCAGCCAACCTTGATCTTTTGAGAAGGGTTTGAGTAAGAGCATGCCTGTTGGGACCCAAAAGATGGTGAACTATGCCTGAGCAGGGCGAAGCCAAAGGAAACTTTGGTGCAGGCCCGCAGCGATACTGACATGTAAATCATTCGTTTGACTTAGGTATAGGGGCGAAAGACTAATCAAATTGTCTAGTAGCTAGTTCCCTATGAAGTTTCCCTCTGGATAGCTGGAGCTCGGGATGAGTTCTATTGGGTAAAGTTAATGATTAGAGGCATCAAGGGCGCAATGCCCTTGACCTATTCTCAAACTTTAAATAGTTGGGACAGCGCGGTTGCTTCTTCGAGCTATGCCATGAAATCGAGAGCTCTAAGTGGGCCATTTTTGGTAAGCAGAACTAGCAATGTGGGATGAACCGAAAGCTGGGCTATGGTGCCCAACTACGTGCTAACCTAGAACCCACAAAGGGTGTTGGTTGATTAAGATAGCAGGACGATGGTCATGGAAGTTGAAATCCACTATGGAGTGTGTAACAACTCACCTGTCGAATCAACTAGCCTCGAAAATGGATGGCGCTTAAGCGCACGACCTATACCTGGCCGTCGGGGTAAGAGCTAGGCGCCGATGAGTATAAGGGCATGATGGTCACTACAAAACCCGGGGAGTGAGCCCGAGCAGAGTGGCTGTCGGTGCAGATCTTAGTGGAAGTAGCAAATATTCAAATGAGAACTTTGAAGGCCAAAGAGGGGAAAGTTTCCATGTGAATGGCACTTGCACATGGGTTAGTCATTCCTAAAAGACGGGGGAAGCCCATCCGATATCATGTTCCCGCGCGAGCTTCAAAAGGGAATTAGGTTAAAATTCTTGAACCGTGACGTGAAGGTTGAGGGCAACGTTAGGGAGTCCAAAGACATCGATGGGGGCCTTGGCATGAGTTATCTTTTTTGTTTAATAGACTTGCCCACCTTGGAAATTACTCAATCAAAGGTAGGGTCCAGCAACTAGAAGAGCACCGCATGTAGCGAGGTGTCTAGTGCACCCCCGGCGGCCCATGAAAATCCAAAGGACTGAGTGCCTCTCAGCCCCGGTTGTACTCATAACCACATCAAGTCTCCAAGGTGAATAGCCTCTAGTTGATGGAATAATGTAAGTAAGGGAAGCTAGCAAATGGATCCATAACCTTCGAAAAAGGATTGGCTCTGAGGGTTAGGCCCGAGGGTCCCAGTCCCGAACCCATCGGCTGTCGACAAACTGCTCGAGGTACTTTCGCAGCAAGAGCAGGTCGCCATGTGCCGGCTAGCAGATGGACTGTGAACGGTCCTTCTAAGGACCTTCCTTGGGCATCCAACAGCCAACTCAAAACTAGTACGTACAAGGGGAACCTAACAATTTAATTAAAACAAAGCATTATGATAGTCCTTATGGATGCTCACATAATGTGATTTCTGCCTAGTGCTCTGAATGTCAAAGTGAAGAAATTCAACCAAGCGATGGTAAATGGTGGGAGTAACTATGACTCTCTTAAGGTAGCCAAATGACTAGTCATCTAATTAGTGATGCACATGAATAGATTAATGAGATTCCCACTATCGTTGTCTTCTATCCAGCGCAACCACAAGGAAGGGAACGGGCTTAGCGGAATCAGCAGGGAAAGAAGATCCTGTTGAGCATGACTTTGGTCCGACTTTCTGAAATGACTTGAGAGGTGTAGGATAAGTGGGAGCTAAAAGGCGACGGTGAAGTACCACTACTTTTAACTTTAGTTTACTTATTCCATGAATCGGAGGCGGGGCTATGCCCGTCTTTTTTTACCCAAGGCCATTTCAACGGCCGATCCAGGCGAAAGAAATTATCATGTGGGGAGTTTGGCTAGGGCAGCACATATGTTAAAAGATAACACAAGTGTCCTAAGATGAGCTCAACGAGAATAGAAATCTCATGTGGAACAAAAGGATAAAAGCTCGTATGATTCTAATTTTCTAGTAGGAATACGAACTATGAAAGCATGGCTTATCGATCCTTTAGACCTTCGAAATTTAAAGCTAGAGGTGTCAGAAAAGTTACCATAGGATAACTGGCTTGTGGCAGCCAAGCGTTCATAGGGACGTTGCTTTTTTATCCTTCGATGTTAGCTCTTCCTATCATTATAAAGCAGAATTCACCAAGTGTTGGATTATTCACCCACCAATAGGGACCGTGAGTTGGATCTAGACCATCATGAGACAGGTTAATTTTACCCTACTGATGATGGTGTCGCAATGGTAATTTAACCTAGTACAAGAGGAACCATTCATTTGCATAATTGGTCATTGCACTTGGTTGAAAAGCCTATGGCAGGAAGGTACCGTGCACTGGATTATGACTAAATGCCTCTAAGTTAGAATCCGGGCTAGAAGTAATGCGTGCGTCCATCGCCCATTTGTCGACTCACAGAAGGGGCCATCCGGCCCCTAAAGGCACGTGTCGTTGGTTAAGCCCGCACAGTGAACGATCCGTGAGGGCCGCCTTAAAGTACAATTCCCATCAGGAGAAGGTTAGAATCCTTTGCAGACGACTTAAATATGCGACAGGGTATTGTAAGTGGCAAAGTGGCCTTGCTGCCACGATCCATTGAGATTCAGCCCTTTATCGCCTCGATTCGTCCCTCCCCCTGTGAACCACAAATAATTAACTTCCCCACTAGCAAAGAGGAGGTTAAGCCACCCTCGAATGCACTCGTGTAACTGAGGGCGAGGACATGTATAGCATAAAAAATGACTAAGGCCGAGAAAATGTAATGCATGCATAAAAAATGAGGCGGGGCAAGATGCATAAAAAATGACCAAGGCCAAAGGACACTGCCCATGTATTGAATGTCACAAATCCATCAAAATGACTAAGGGACGTAATGCATAAAAAATTACTAAGGCCGAGTCATGTGGCCCATTTATTGAAAAACCATAAAAAATAACAAAGGCACGAGGCCGGGGGATATTCGATGGTCCCACCATAGTTTTAGCCTATCGGCCCCCATAGGTAAGCTGCATAGTGCGCCCAACATTAGCTCTACATGCATAGAAAGAGGTCTATCGCTAGGCCAGGCAGCGCATAGGCAAGCATGCTGCAAGCCAAATGGATGTTCATTGCAAGGCTAGCCTATGCGCAAGCAGGAGACAAGGTTGGGTAGCGCACAGAGTAGAGGTTTTCTGCTAGGCTGGACAGTGCCTAGGCCTAGGCAGCGCACGGGTTGCTGGCGCACCGCACACCTAATAGAGGTTTATCATTAGGCTAGGCAGCGCACAGTCTGCCGGTGCCCCGAATGCCCAATAGAGCTCTCTCGCTGGGCTGTTGGCGCACCGTACACCTATCGGAGGTTTACTGTTGTGCTAGGCACAAGCATCCCACGCTCAGTTGAGGTTTATTATTGTGCTGGATGAAGGCAAACTGCATGCCCATTGGAGGTCTATCGCTGCGATGGGGTGGCCAGGGCGCCACAAGCTAAATGTGCAGGCCCCCACGGGTGTGCCACATGTAAAATAGAGGTTTACGCCTAGGTAGTGGGGCTCTCCCATGCGCTAAATGGAGGTTTATCGCTAGCCACCACGCTTGTGCCCATTACAGCCATATCCTTCAATGTCTTTGCCCCAGGGACTTTTCAACCCCGATCAACACTCTGAATCAGGCTCCATGAAGGCATAGAAGGCACCCATATCAAACCTGGCCCAGATTCGCTGGAACCTCCGGGGCCATTTGCTTCATTGAGGCCATCCAAGCTTAACTTGAGCGAACACGTCGGGCCCCTCAAATTTGCACCATTGATAGATGTTACCCATACATGAAGGGTAGTAAAGCCAAAAAATCAAAATGAATCAAAAAAACTGAAGTCCCTGGCTCGATTCCCTGCCGATGAAACAGCCCTCCGATTTCAATATCTCTGCACCAGTGGTTTTTGGAGCCCGACCGCACTCTGGCTCGGGTTCCCAAGACCTATAGAAGGCATCCATATCGATCCTAGCCCCGAATTTGCCGGATCCTCTGAGGCCATTCGCTTTGCCCCTGGCTCAGGTTCCATGCTAACTTGAGCTAGCCCCCGAACAAGTTGATATCCGGCGACTATGAGCTTTGGACCTTAAATTTGTGCCATTGGTAGACATTACCTATACATGAAGGGTAGTAATGCTGATAAACCAAAATGATTCAAGAAAACTACAGTCCCCAGCTCGGTACTCCAGCTCGAGTTCTGTAGACCTATAAAAGGCACCCACATTGAACTCGACCCTTGATTTGCTGAAGCCTTCGGAACCATTCGCTTCGCCAAGGCCATCCAAGGTACTTGAGCAAGCCCCCGAACACGTCGACCTCCCGATGACTGTGAGCTTTTACCCTCAAATTCTCACCATTTATAGATGTTACCAATACATGAAGGGTAGTAATGCTAAAAAATGAAAACGAATCGAAAAAACTGAAGTCTCCGGCTCAATTCCCTACTGATGAAATGACCCTCCGGCTTCAATATCTATGCACCGGGGGTTTTTGGAGCCCGGTTGGCACTCCGGCTCGGGTTCCCAAGACCTATAGAAGGCATCCATATCGATCCTATCCCCTACTTCGTCGGATCCTCTAGGGCCATTCGCTTCGCCATGGCCATCCAAGCTAACTTGAGCTAGCCCTCGAACACGTCGATATCCCAGCAATTGTGAGCTTTTACCCTTAAATTTGCACCACTGATAGATATTACCTATACATGAAGGGTAGTAATGACAAAAAACCAAAATGATTCAAAAAAACTACAGTCCACAGCTCGATTCTCGGCCTATGAAACGGCCCTCTGGCTTTAATATCACCGGGGACTTTTCAAGCTCGGCCAGCACTCCAACCCGGGTTTCGTAGACCTATAGAAGGCACACATACTAATCTCGACCCTCGATTTGCCGAAGCCTCCTGGGCCATTCGCTTAGCCAAGGCCATCCAAGCTACTTGAGCTAGCCCCCGAACACGTCGGACTCCCGGTGACTGTGAGCTTTTGCCCTCAAATTCATACCATTTATAGATGTTACCCACACATGAAGGGTAGTAATACCGAAAAACCAAAATGATTCGAAAAAACTGTAGTCCCCAGCTCAGTTCCTGACCTACGAAATGACCCTTTGACTTTAATATCTTCGTACTAGGGGCTTTTCAAGCATGGTCGGCACTCTGGCTAGATTCTCAGACCTATAGTAAGCACCCATATCGATCCTAACCCTCGATTCGCCATAGGGCATCTAAGCTAACTTGAGCTAGCCCCCGAACACATTGGGCTCCCAGCGATTGTGAGCTTTTGCTCTCAAATTCACACCATTGGTAGATGTTACCCATACGTGAAGGGGACTAGTGCTGAAAATCCAAAATGATTTGAAAAAACTACAGTGCCCAACTTGGTCCACAGCCTATGAAACAGCCCCTCGGCTTCAATATCTCTGCACCAGGGGCTTTTCAAGTCGGTCGACACTCCAGCTCGGGTTCCCCGGACCTATGGAAGGCATCCATAATGATCCCAACCCCCGATTCATCGGAGCATCCGGGGCCATTCGCTTTTCTAAGGCCATCAAAGCTAACTTAAGCTAGCCCTCAAACATGTTGGGCTCCCGATGACTATGAGCTTTTGCTCTCAAAGTCACTCCATTGGTAGATTTCACCCATACATGAAGGGCACTAATGCCGAACACGCAAAATGATTCAAAAAAAAATCTCGGACCCTGGATCTCGCGCAAACAGTGGATCGGCAACCATGATAATAATTCCATAATGATATTTAAGCATTCCCTATAAAAAGTCGTTCCATGGAATGACATTTTCATTTTTTACCCCCTCTAGGGGTATTTTTGTCCAAAAATTTCCCCTTTCCTGCAAATCAACAAACGAAGACAACTCCAATAATTGCATAATTATGTTCTAGGGTCAACCACAAAAAATCATGGCCTTTAGGTGTTATTTCCATTTTTTACGAATTTTTAACCCCCTCCAGGGGAATTTTCATCAAAATTTTTATTTGACCACCCTCCAGACCGAATCTAGGGACCAAGGGTGCCCAATTCAATTCTTTACCCTTTTTTATGATGGCTCCCAAAATTTCACGGCCAAAGGTGCCTGGAATGAAATTTTATGGGAGAGTAATGGCTGGGATTTCGCGATGCTTCCTTATGCTGCGCCTTGGTTTGGTTTATTTTCTATATATGTGGGGTGGGCGAATGGTGTGCCTAGGTGTTCATTCCCCCTATGCCCCCCACTACTCACCTATACCCTTGACATTACGTGTTAGGCAAAACTTGGTGTGGTACTGATTCTCAGTCTAGGTCGATCGAGTCGTCGTTAGCCGAGTTTTGTCTGGCTTCGTCAATATCAACGGTGCATGTGAGTAGTAGGAGGTGCGCTAGGCAAACCATCCCCTCCCCCTTCCCCCACTCCAAGCCCATTGCTCACCTCCGCTATTAACGGTGCATGTTGGGCCTGACTTGGCATGGCACCGATTCTCGATCTCGGCCGATCGAGTCATCATTGTTTCGGGTTTGGCCTGGCTTAGTCAACTTTAATAGTGCGCCATCACTATTGATGGTGCGTGTTGAGCCTGACTTGGCATGGTGTTGATTCTTGATCTCACCGATAGAGTGGTCGTTGCCTCAGGTTTGGCCCGGCATAGTCAATGTTCTAGGCACGGGCGAGTTTGGGCATGGCACTCGATGGACCCTTCAATACCCATTACTTTCCAATGCTCTTAATGATGCACGTTGGTCCTAACTTATTGTGGCACCGATTCTTGATCTTGGCCAATTGAGTCGTTGTTGCATCGGGTTTGGTCCAATATAGTCAATGTTAAGGGCGCGGGTGAGTGCAGGCATGCAGTTTAATGGACCCTCCCCCCTTCCCCCCAGGATGCATTTCTCAATCGCACTTCATGGTGCAGGCTGTGGCTTAACTCGGTGTGCCAGTGATTCTTAGACTTGGTTGATTAAGTCCTCATTCATCAAGTTTCACTATGGCTCAGTGGACGTTAAGGGCGTATGAGTGGTAGTTCAGATGTTTGGGTTGGCAGTATCCTTGCTGGTGCAATAATTATCGATCTCATTGTTCTCTTTAGTCCCGACTAGAGTTTTAATTTCTTTTCTCAAGGCAATGACACGTGTTCCTATGCGGTGTTCCCACAGGAGCGAAATTTGGATTGTTCATTATCATTTCAACCCATGCATCTCATGTGCATGGGGCGGACCTCGCAGCGAGATTCGTGTTCCAAGCACGTCGACTCGACTGTTGTGGCCCATGCATTGCCCGCTCATGCTTTCAAATACGGAATGTTGTGCGAGGGGAGGGCATGAACTTATGCCCTCCATTTTAACCTAATTAATGTCTTTAAGAATGATGGATGCACCCGTTTTGAGCCTTATTCGTGATGCCTCACAGTGGGCATGGTGGGCTCTTACGAGTGCCACCGTCGCAAAGGAACGCTACCTGGTTGATCTTGCCAGTAGTCATATGCTTGTCTCAAAGATTCATCCATGCATGTGAAAGTATGAACTAATTCAAACTGTGAGATTGCGAATGGCTCATTAAATCAGTTATAGTTTGTTTAATGGTATATGCTACTTAGATAACCGTAGTAATTTTAGAGCTCATACATGCATCAAACCTTGACTTCTGGAAGGGATGCATTTATTAGATAAAAGGTCGACATGGGCTCTACTAATTGCTCTGATGATTTATGATAACTCGACAGATCGTACGACCATCGTGCCGGCAACGCATCATTCAAATTTCTGCCCTATCAACTTTTGATGGTAGGGTAGAGACTTACCACGGTGTTGATGGGTGATAGAGAATTAGGGTTCAATTCTGGAGAGGGAGCCTATGAAACGGCTACCACATCCAAGGAAGGCAGTAGGTGCTCAAATTACCCAATCTTGACACAGCGAGGTAGCGACAATAAAAAACTATGTCGGGCTCAATGAGTCTAGTAATTGGAATGAGTACAATCTAAATCCCTTAACGAGGATCATTGGAGGGCAAGTCTAGTGCCAGTAGCCGCGTTCCAGCTCCAATAGCGTATGAAACCGTCCTAGTCTCAACCACAAATGATACCGACCAGCGATCGGCAAATGTTGCTTTTAGGACTCTGTCGAAACCTTATAAGAAATCAAAGTCTTTGGGTTCTAGGGGGAGTATGGTTGCAAGCCTGAAACTTAAAGGAATTGATGGAAGGGCACCACTAGGAGTGGAGCCTGCAGCGACACAAGCTCTAGCTCGGGTTCCTCGAACTTATAGATGGAACCCATATTAATCCTGACCCCTGATTAGTTGGAGCCTTCGAGGCCATTCGCTTTGTTAAGGCCATCCAACCTAACTTGAGCTAGCCCCCGAACACGTCGGGCTCCCAGTGACTGTGAGTTTTTGCCCTCAAATTCGCACCATTGATAGATGTGACCCATACTTGAAGGGTATTAGTGAAAAAAAACAAAATGATTCCAAAAAAAACCCGAACCCTAGCTCGATCCTAGCCTAAGGGACGACCATTCCTCATGCTCTCACATAAATAGATGACCAATAACCATCTAAATAATTCCCTAATGATATTTAAGTGTCCCTCGCAAAAAACCATGGCCATAGGGTGGCATTTTCATTTTTTACAAATTTTTCACCCCCTCCGGGGGCATTTCATCCAAAAAACTGCCCCTTTCCCAAAAAGCCTCGACCGAAGACCACCCCAATAATTCCATAATTATATTCTAGGGTCACCCAAAAAAAACCTTAGTCACCGGTTTAGATTTCCATTTTCTATGAATTTTTAACCCCCTTTAGGGGCATCTTTGTCAAAATTTTTATTTGACCACCCTCCGCACCATATTTCGGGACCAAGGGCACCCCATTCAATTCTTTGCCTTTTTCATGATGGCTCCCAAAATTTCATGGCAAAAGGTGTCTAATGATATATTATGGTCACTGTAAAAAACCGTAACCATTGGGTGAGGTTTCCATCTTTTACGAATTTATTACCCTCTCTAGGGGAATTTTCGTCAAAATTTTTATATCACCACCCATGGCACCGAATCTCAGGACCAAGGGCATCCATTTCAATTTTTTGTGATGACTGCTAAAATTTTATTGAAATACAACACCAAGAATTGTGACAACATATATATGGCGTTAAAAAAGAAGCACAAAAAAGTTAATGTTTTAGCAACTTGAACCTGCCACCAAAACCAATTGCAATTATGTTGAAATATGGCATAGGAAAAAAGGAACTATGAAGTTGATGTAGGCATGACCGCGGTTCTAGAACTGTCGGTTTCGATTTTAAAACCGCTGATTTCGGTTTCGAAAAAGCTAGAACCGGAACCGAACCGTTTTTAGACCCTTTTTATGACGGTTTTAAAATCGCTGATTCCAGTTTCGAACCGAAATTGGATAACTTTTTATTTTAACTTTTTAAGTTTTTTAGCTAAATTAGAAAATTAATAGCAAATAATAATATTAAATTGAAAAAAGAGAGTAAAAGAGTAAATTAATAGTTTTAAAATTTATTAAAAAATTATAACTACATAAAAACTAAATTTAAAATTCTTTACTAGTGTTTAATTTCTAAATTTAAATTGAGAGACATGTCAAAAGATGGACTTATAAGGGATAAAAATGTCTTTTTAATTTATTTCAGAGTCAAAAATAAATTTTAAATAAATATTTTCTAATTTATATGTAAAAACATATATTTTACAGGGTATAAGATTTGAATTAAAAATATTTAAATGAGGAGCAATTTTTTTCTCTTTTTCAACTTATAATTTATAAGTTATATTTGTAGTAATAAATTTTAAGATGATGATAAAGTTGCTGCATTTGATGATGAAAAATAAAA
>CANUEX010012617.1:0-23530 GCA_948099535.1 Jatropha multifida
ATATTAAAAATTCAACCTAAAATACTAAAAATTACTAACAACTAACCACAAATATTAAAATCTCATTCAAACCATATAATTCACAAATTAATCAACTAATTAACATAATTAACTACTCAAATGATAAAATCATTCAACCAATTATTCAAAAATCAACCAACTAATTAATCACAATTTAAATCAAAGAAATTCTAAAAATAGTAAATTTATACCCAATAATCGTCAAATTTCCAAAAATCCTTGAATTCAAGGTTGAAGGAGGAGGGAACGGTGGCCGGAAGCAAGCTGGGCTTGCTGCCAAGGTCGTGTGGAGGAGCTGGTGGTGGCTCAAGGCGGCGCGACACGAAGAGGGGCTGCTGGAACTGCAGTGGCTGGAACTGCAGAGCTGCTGCTCTGCTGCTATAGTGGTGGCGCAGAACAGGGGAGGAGGAGGAGGGCTGCTGGAGCGGCAGCGCTGCTGCTGCTGTCTTCGTGGCGGCGCGGCGCTGCTGCTGGAGAGGAGGAGCTGTGGCCAGAGGCTGCGCGACGCTTGCAGAGAAAGAAGGAGTAGAACAGGGGAGGAGGAGGAGAAGCTGGTCTGTTGCTGCTGCTGGAGGAAGAACAGCTGCTGCTGTCGTGGTGGAGCGGGGCAGAGAAGGAGGAGGAGCTGGCGGAGGAGCTGCTGCTGCTGCAACAGAGAGGGACAGAACGCAGCAGAGAGAAAAGCGCAGGGGAGAGGAAAGAAGAAAGAAGAAAGAAAGAGAAGAGAAGGAAGAAGAAGAAGAAGAAGAAGAAGAAGAAGAAGAAGGTGGAGGAAGAAGGTGGCAGTGGCTGTGATGGAGGCACAAGGAGGAGGAGGTGGCTGTCGATCAAGGAAGAAGGATGAAATTTAAAGAAAAAAAAAATAAATAAAAAATAAAATAAAATAAAATAAAATAATAATAAAATATTATAAAGTTTTATAATTATTAAATAAAAACAAACCGTTCAAGGTAAGTTGCCAGGGAGAAAAAAATAGTGACGCACAGTGTTTTTCAAAAATATCCGATTCGGATCTAATTTAAATTAATTCGGTCCAATTAAAAATAATATTGGTCCAATTTTATTCAATTAACGGTTATTCAATAAATTTTCGGGCGAACCAAAATGATTTTCGATCCCAATAATATTACGTGGCGTAATATTATTGGCTAAAAATTTACAATTTAAATTTAAATAGGAATATTTCGAAATAAAAATTTCAGGGTATTACACCTAAGCGGCCCAGTTATTTTCGCCAATGGGACAGTTCGTCAGAGGCCTAAGCGGCTCAGTTTTCTCCTTCCAATGGGATAGTTCGCCAGAGACCTAAGCGGTTCAGTTATCTCCGTCTAATGGGACAGTTCGCCAGAGATTTAAGCGACCCAGTTTTCTCCATCCAATA
This sequence comes from Jatropha multifida, assembly GCA_948099535.1. Taxonomy (NCBI): domain Eukaryota; kingdom Viridiplantae; phylum Streptophyta; class Magnoliopsida; order Malpighiales; family Euphorbiaceae; genus Jatropha; species Jatropha multifida. The sequence goes on from CANUEX010012617.1 coordinate 1,403, forward strand.
AAATAGTTCAGCAGCGATAATCTGAACAACCCAGCCTAATCTTTTGAATCTACAAGTTGAGGTACACAGCCTTCACCATTTAACTTAACGGGCACAATTAATAAGTCATCATTATCCATTGAAGCAAAAACTCCCTGTCAATCAATCTCTTTCAAAATTCTGAAAATTTAACAGTATATATGTTTTTAATATTAAACCATTCATTTTGATGAATAAATTACAAATACAAGAAATGCAATAAAAATAAAAGATATGAAATGATTCTACTTTTACTCAGAAAAATACTTTAATTTAATGGAAATTGAATTTCAAAGTTATAATAATATGTATAAAATTTTAAATACTAGTAGTTATTTTTATTGTAATTTCTAATATAAAAATTGTAGAAAATCATTATTTATTTCCTACTGAAAGTTATTGTTTATATCAAATATGTATATTTGTTTATAGTTATTTATACTATTAAAACAAATTTTGACAATATATAATATATATCTGTTCATGTGAAATGATAAATATATTTTCGCTCATCTAAAAAAAATCCTTATCACTAGTTTGGAGGTCAAATCACAATGTTATAAAGTGAAGTTTAGTAGAAAACACGGCCAGGCCGGTTATATGACGTGGCCGTGTCACGAAGCTCATTCAAATCTCTACTCTGGGAAGATTACATAATCAACTCGTGTCGGGTGACACGGCCCTGTAACCTCGGCTTTCCAGGTGTAAGTAAGATTTTCACCTCTTTGAGCCTTTTAACACACAATGCCAAACCTTCTTTCATAGAACCGAACATAGGCACTTAAAATCACATACACACTCACATAATAGAAGTAAAAACACTCGAGAAAAATTCAAGAATTGAATCAAAACATCAATAATAAGCCCTTTAATAAACATTGACAAAAATCAATTTGAAATTGGATTTTCAAGCTCAAATGCATCTTTCATCCATTTAACATAATAAAACTTCATTTTCATATTAAGCATATATATTTAATTCATGAAACACGTTGTAGAGACATCCAAAACCAAGTATACAATCAAACATACCACGAGAATAGAAATTTCAATAATAAACTATTTATACAAAGAATTAAAAAATAAAATTTTGATTTGAAGTATTTGATCAAGTTGATAAAACATAATATTTGTGTCATAAACGATTGCTTCCTCCACTTGATAGCTATTCATAGTCATTTATTAGACTTCATAGTTTTTTTATAAGTTCGATGTAATAACATCCAATATATATATTTACATTGTGTATATATATAATTCATTAAATAGGACTTTACTAAGAAGTATACAGAGCTTCTTGATTTTTTAACAAATCAAAAGAACTGTTTATATTTTTTAAAATAATAAAATTAAAAATAAAAGTGATAATATTATATTTTGAAAATTTTAATTATAGAAACTAGTCATTTAATTGATTTAAATGATAAAATAATAACTCATATAGATCTTCTACATATGAATTATTTTTTCAAGAACTCACACCAAGAATTTGAGTTTATTAAAAGTAAATAAGAGAATAAAAGAAAAAAAAGAATAGAAATTGAATTGAATTGAAGCTGAATTTTATTCTCCTTGGAGCCATGGCCCCAACTTTTAAAATTCAGCTTTTTTTCCATAAATTTATTCGTTTTTTCAAATATATATATATATATATATATATATATATATATATATATTGGCTCGAAGGAATTCTATTTATAATTTTTCGTCGTCCCAATGCTTAAAGTTTAACTCTCCCTCGTGTAAAATTTAAGTAGCATGCAGTTTATTTTAATTTTGAAGTACACAAAATTGAATTACAACTATATAATATATATCCTTAAAAAATACTATAAACGAGTACAATTGATTTAAACAATAAATACAATAAATAAGTAAATATATGCATTTATAATATAAAACAACTCATTCAATCAAATCACAGACATTAATTATTTTAGGCGGTAAATTCTTTTGTATATTAGATATTTTATTAATTTTTCTATATAAAAGTTAAAAATATATAATAACAAAAATAAAAAACCAGCTATTTTTATTATTGAAATAAAATTCATTAATTAGTAATTCTAATGTAACGGGTTTTATGATTTAGAATCAAAATTTTTTTACATTGAATTTTATTTGACTATTTTGGGAGGGGATAACAATCTTGATATTTTATTAGCTTATACGTACATTTACTCTTACGTTAGTGTGCAACTTTATATGAAAGTTTTAATTATCATTGAATCTCTTTCATAATACTTAGTCTGATTTAAAATTTCACGTCATTTGAAAAAAAGAATAAATTCCAATTTAATTTCTGAAATTGTTTAGCAAAATAAAAAAGATCATATTCAATTTTTTGGATTAATTTAGCTTTTGAATTTATATAAAATGATTAAAAAGATCCAATTTTATTTTTTTAATCCCTAAACTTCTTTTGATTTTTAAAAATAATAATTGATTTTTAATCATTTAAAATAAATTTAAAAATTAAATTAGCTTAAAATGTAAAATCGGATCTATTTAATCAATTTGTACACGTTTAAAGACTAAATTGGTCCAAAAATTCAAATATGACCGTTTTGACTTTGCTAAACAAATTCAGAGACTAAATTAAAATTTATTCCTTAAAAAAATTATTAAATTTGTATCAAATTATTGAATAAATTAACTTAATTATCCTTAGTTTAATACTTTAAAAAAAAAAAGAAAAAAAAACACGTAGATTAATGATCAGCAGTGGAATACCTGAAGCAGAACATAGAAAATAATTAAACTCAAAGTTTTAATTCCTCAAGAATAAACTAACAAAGTGCGTATTTCAGTTTCTCCACCGCACATGGATATTTCAGCCTCCGAAGGTGAGGAATCAGATGGCGGCGCCGCCGCATGAATCTGTTTTCATCTCCAATGGCTTTTTAATTTTGTTGCATCTTTCTTTTTCTTTTCTTTTTTCTTCCTCGTTTCAATTTTTCTCTCGATTACCTGCGGTATATCAAATTAAAACCATGTAAGTTCTGTTTTCTGAATGTCTGCAGTATTTGGAACAAACCCAGATAAAGAAATTAAATTAACCATTGGATTTAATCATTCAAAAATGAAAACTGACCTGAGTGATGGGTGGCCGCTTGCATCTTTGCTATATCGAAAAATGACAGCTTTCAATTTTGTAATTGCAGGATTAACCAATTCAAAAACACAAACATCGCCTACTTCCAAATGATTATCATGTGAGAATTTGGTCCACCCACCACAGAATCTCGGATTTAGTTTTGTTTTGTTGCTGCAATGGTAAATGATAGACCAAGTCCTCCCACCCATGACAATTAGAATGGCATCACCCCGCTTGATCTTCAAATATCTCCTGGCGAAGCTTTCTGGGATCCACTGCACAAGCATTTACCAAGGAAAAAACAGAGAAAACAAATATAAAGAATTAAAAAGACAAAAAGATAACTGAAGAACATGAGATATCATTACCCAACAGTCTATTATTGTATGAAATTTCAACCGAACTAAAGCTAACCATTTTATGCCCTGCGTGAATATATGATGGCTGCATTACAACCATGAAAAATGGATTTTTAGATTTGAAAGCAGTTCTCGCTCTATGAAGCACATTAGCCTTGTAATTTTTTCTCAATGGTTGCGTCCTCCAAATGAATTTTTGCTTTTCATCAGAACTGCATTTCTTTGCTGCAGAATTAAACCTTCAGTTAAAAATAAAAAATCAAAACTAGACAAGCTTAAAAAATGGCAACTTGAGATCTTTCTTTCAAACCACAAGATAGAAACTCTGGTATTTAGTGCAGATTGCATACCTTCATTTTTTCTTGTGGGGTTCTCTAATTTCATCTTTTTACAAGTCTCAGGCATTGTGAGATTCTCTAGCTTCACCTTCTTACGAGCATTAGGCAATGGAGATGGTGAAACCTCACTTATTTTCCGGCTCGGCAATAATTCATCCAAGCTTTCACAGGAGACATCATATTTAGCTTCTTCTGGATTCTTAGTCCCCTTCCCCTCATTCTCCTCGACATTCACAGTGAATGGATAGTTAATTTCTAAAGCACTTTTATCAAATATGATCACATCGAAATGACAATTTCTCTTATCATATTCAAAAACTAGCAAGGACCCAACTGTTAGTGCATAATACTCCACAAATTCTTGCCACCCATTTTGTAACCAAATCTCACCATTACTCTTGATCAGCTCCACTTGCCATTTTGCACCACTAGGAACCTTAAGGACTATAGAACTTGGCAAGTTATTTCCATATTTTCTTACAAATTTTCTAGGAATAACCTGATACATACAAGCATTGAATCAAAATTTAAGCCTTTTCTGTAAAATAGGGATCTGAAATTTTCAACCACACCAAGAATTATCAAGATCAGAATAAAAAAGGAGTTAAACCCAGAAAATTTCTGCCACATAAGTTAGAGAAAATCAATTATCCGAAGGACTAACAACAAAAGATTTAAAAAAAGAAAAGTAGAGCCATTCATGAAAAAGGAAAAAGAAAAACAATGAAAAAAACGGCGAGTACATCAAACTGAGAAGAAGAGAAGGGCTTACAAGCTTTTTATCACGAATAGTATCAGCAAGAACTATCTTGAAAAAATGAGGTTTATTTGCCTCAAATAGATCGTCTTTCCTGGGAGAGGAAGAAGAAGCCATCCTTTAAAGATCCTACTAAGTATGAATTTTGTAGAGCTGTGACCTGCTATGTAAACACCTAAATACAGATAGAATTCGGGGCGGAAAACGAAAAAGAAAAAGGACCAGCAACAAAACTTACTGAAGAAGAGCAGGGTGAGCGAGTGCGTTAAGCGAGTTAACTGGGGCAATTTATTTTCAGCAGAGCCATGAGTTACTGGGCAAGATAACTGACGTCTGTGTTCACTTGAAGCGATAACTGTATGTGGTTCGTACTTGAATAATTCATTTAAAATATCGTGAACATTGCGTGCGTTAACAATATTTTAACTCTTTAGACGTTCTAATTTCAAAATTTTATTATAATTATATCGCAATTTAAAAATTAGAATTAAAAAATTAATAAAAACTACAAGAGATGGGACCCACACCTGACACAATGGTTAACTTTAAGCTAACTCTAGTTTATTGAAACGCGTCGTTTTAATCATATTCAGAATTGCCTTGCATCATCTTTCACCTCTCATGAACAACCATTCTTCTCCATCCAAAATCTCCAACTGAAGCAAACAAACAAAAAAGGATTTCATCCTTACATTTAATTCTTTGATTATTTATGTATGATAACCTACATGAACTTTTACATCCATAAACCCAAGCCAGTTCTCTTTTCATTGATTCTCAAATCCCCAGTGTCCCATAAATATATACGTATGATTCAAAGAAAATTAAACAAATAATTAAAAAAAAGGAGTTCACAAATTGAATGGTAGGTGAGAATAGAGGAAGCAATCCAAATAATAATAAATAAGATTGAAAAAAGATAAAAAGATAAGAGATATGAATATTTGTGGAAGATGAAGAAACTGGAAGTACTAGTGCCTTTTAATATAGAATTTCGAAGAGTTGCTCCATCTCTCTTTCTTTGAGTTTTTGTCTTTGGTAGAGATGATTGTGTCCCTACTTATTTTCTAGAGAGAGTGGCAACAGATACATGGAGCAACAGAGAATGGATGAAGACAAGAAATGCATGGGCATCATTATTCACAATCAACAATGTCTTTTAATTTCAAGAACCATTCTATCGGCAAAGCTGCCCGTAGCTTATCAAAATCGCACCGCCATTGTTGAAGCTTCTTTAAGATGTAATACTCCCCATTCACTCATGGATGTTGATTCTCATGAATTGTTCGCAAAAATTGAGAATTTTTTTAAGGAAATCAATGTTAAAGAATTGCAAAGAAGATGAAAGGGACAAAAAAATATTAAATAAATCAAATAAAAAGGCTTCACTGAAAATGGGGAAAATGGAGAGTATTTTAAATGAATTACTCTTTATAGATCTTTGCTAATATATCTTTTGGTAAATTTTAGAATGACGTGAAGTAAATATAACGTGAATTTTTATACCATGTTTGGACGTTTGGGAAGAGTAGGAAGTAAAATAAGGGTCTAAAATCCACTATTCATTTTCCTGATAAAATGGATTGAAAATTAGGATAAAATGGATTAGGGATGACTCTAGTTCGGTTCCAAATCAGAACCAAATCGAAACTGAACCAATTAAAATCGACACTAAATATAATTTTGGTTCTAAAATCGTAATCGAAACTGTGAACTTAAAATTTAGTTCCGCTTTTTTATTTTTAGAATCGAAACTAGCTGTTCCAATTTAAAACCGTTAAAATCATATTTTTTAAAAAAATCTCAATTTATTTTTTATTTTATTATATTTTGTAAAGTCGCCAGTTTCAATTTAAACTATGAAAAGTATGTTCTTAAAAAAAATCTCAACTTATTTTTTTATTTTATTATAATTTTTAAAGTTATTTTAAGATTTTTTAAATTGATTTATTTTTTTCAATAATAATATTTATTATTATTATTTATTCAAGTTATAAATCTTTAAAATAGATTTTTAAAAATTTAAAATATATTATTTAATTTCGATTCAAAACTTAGAAAATTTCAAAATCGGTGATTCTAAAAATAAAAGCCGTTCAGTTTTGGTTCTAACTTTTTATCACCAAAATCGACAATTTTAAAACTGAAATTGAAGATTTTGGAATCGTGGTCATACCTAAAATAATACAAAATAAATTATACTCTCCTTTACATTTTCACCCAAACCAAATAAAAGATTTTTTCCTCTATTTTACATCGACTCATATTTTACATGCATCCAAAGAATGGATTAGTGTTGACATTTGATAATATAACAACACTAATATTACAAACCCAAAAGGAACAACACCGGACAAAAACCGGTTAACCTTGCACTAAACGACAAAAGTGAAATGGGAGGGAATTTTTCCCGCCAAGTGATAAAGTGCTAACTTTTACATGTATTTTTTTATTTCAATTATCCAACATCCTAAGGCTAGGAGCATGATTAATCTGAATTCGCACATTAGACTGAACTACAAAAGAAGGTAAAACGTTCACTCTCGAATGTTTAAAAAGACTTCATAATTAGGACTTGAACTCGAGGCCCTTGGTCAAGAGAGAAGGATTCTATCATCTCATCTTACCCTTCAAAAGTAACTTTAACATGTACTCCCTCTGTTCTATTTATATAGAGAACGTCAAAATTTCTCTAGGATTAAGGAGGTGGTCTTTTTGTTGATTTTTTCCTAAATTACCCTTAAAAAGATATTAAAGTGGTTCCCAATTTTCAATAAAAGGTGATAAATGATGAGAGAAAGAATTAATTGCTGAAATAAGATATTTCATTTATTTAGACTTCTAATAACAAAAAAACATAGGCTATATAATTGTAATTGCGCACTAAAATCTCAATATTAAATTTGGATTGAAAAAATTGGCATAAAAGTTAAAAAAAAATTGGAGCCAAAATTTTTAACCTCAAATCCTTTATTTTGCTTTACTAAATTTGCAAGTAAAAAATTAAAATTTGGAGCCAAAATTTTCAAAATTGAATTCATTTAAACGGAGATGAGATTATAACTCTAAAATTTAATTTACAAACGCCATGGACACAGTTCTTCCTTTTGATTTGAATACAATCTCTTAAAATTTTCTTGCAATTTTAAGAATTGTAGTCAACAATCAATCCTTAGACTTGATCTCCTTGCCATCCACTGAACAATTCCTTTTGTGGAATTTGAAACAATAACACCACCAATTAATGTTTCAGAAGAGGCACAAAAAGCCAACAAAAGGAAGAACATCACTAAAGATGTGAAAAATATAGCTTGTATATTGTTGTGTTCTAAAACTAAGAAGAGTGAGTCAAATGCTCGCAGTATTCATAAACTAAGAAGATTGAAAAATATAGCTTGTATATTATTGTGTTCTAAAACTAACAATTACAAAATCAAGCACATATCCAAGAATAACCTTATAATAAATGGTTGTTTGTCTGATGTAATTGAAATTTATAGTCAAATGGTTAGAAAAGCCGCAACAGAAGTGCAATATCCACTACCCAATATGTTCACTGAATCTTAATTTATATTGCACACATTTTTAATATATTTGTGCTGTCATATAAAAATGTTCACATATTCTTGTTGTATGTGTGGACTAACTAAAAGGTAAAGTTGTTTATCAGGATTAAATTGTAAGTGTGTGCAGCTATTTACATGTGTCCACATTTTGTTATAGAAGTTTGCAAATAACCTTGCAAATATGAGCACCAATCTTTATATTTTATAGTTATCTCATTAACAAAAGTAACAAAACACGATTAAATTAACATTTGTGAGTAAATTTCACTATATATGCACACTTAAATGTTAAGCACGAGCTACTTAGTGAAATTAATTTGTGCGCAAAATGTGTTTGAATCTCACAATTTTTTTATGCACGTTTCAGTTAATTTTTAAACATTAAATACCAACCATAATAATGTCTGTCACTTCCTTGAAATATTTCCAAAGTCAATGTTTAATCATAAATTAAAGCAAGGGCATATTAGACTTTTTTCTTGGCATTAGTTTCAAAGTTACCATATTAGAAAAATTTCTCTATATAAATAAAACATCAAAAAAGGAAATTTTCTCTATATAAAAAGAACGGAGGAAGTATTTATTAATCGCAAAATGTATAATTGCATGAGTTCACCTAAATATTTTTATATTAAAAATCTTGTGACATCCTTAATTTTTAATTTTTTTTATTTGACTCATTAAATATTTTAACTTATAAAATTGTTAGTAAATATTTTTTAACTTGTAAAATTTTTTATTAATATTCAGTAAAAAAAAAGTATACTAGAGTGAAGAATGTGAAATTATGGATACCCATCTCAAGGGCCAGCTAGTGTATTTATCATTAGATTATAAGAGGATTAGGATTCATACAAGAGATAATATGTATACAACTATAGTAATCTGTTATAAATATACAATTATCAACTCATGAATTTAAATAACAGTATTTATCATTTTATCCCTCGCAATATGAACGTGGCTATGAATGCAAAGATTGGCTCTCAGTGTCATAAATTTATCAGATGGAAGACCTTCCGTGAAGATGGCGACAAGCTAGTGTTCACTTGTAATAAATTTAATACAAATATCTCCCATTGTGCCCGTTTATGAACAAAATGAAGGTTAATTTCAAGATCATTAAGTATTGAGAAAATTATGGAATGAGTATTGTAAATTTCATCCTTTTCCTAGAACTAATTGGGAATATATATATATATATATATATATTAGAAAAGTAATAATCATATTTGGATAAGGATAGTACCATCTTATGTTATTTATTAGTTAGAGTTTATTTACGAATACAATATTTATATATTTATATTACTCTTTATATATTTTATTATATATTAATAGTAGTCTCCCGAAAAAATATTAGTCATTTATGTCCAATATATGTTATAATTTGACTAAGCGTCATAGGTGAGTTGTTTAAGTTCAAACATGTGGACTACTTAAGTCCGAACTAGATGAGCTGCTTAAGCTCTAAAATGTGGACTACTTAAGCCCGAACTAGGTGAGCTACTTAAGCTCGAATGTGTGGACTGCTTAAGTCCGAACTTGTGAACTAAATTCTAAATTGGTAGATTGCTTAAGTTCAAACTAATGAACTTGGCCAGAGAACAAAGAGTGTCAAAAATTTCTAAGGAAAAGGAAATCTTTAGGAAAAACTGAACATATCATGTTTTCTCAAATTTTTCTAAGGCATGATATGTTAAGTGAAAAAACCTAAAGATTATATTTATTATTTCACCTTATAACTACTGTACACTTTGTTTTGTGGAAATACAATAAGCCTTCTTTAGATTGTTTGAATTCCACATTCGGGGTAGTTCAGCTCCATGAAATTTTCTAAGTTTGTATGTGCTTGGTCCTAATTGCTTTGTGATCTCGTATGGACCTTATAGTTTTGCCCAAACTTGCCTACACAAGTTAAGCCTTTAGTTACTTCAACTTTTCTCCACACCTTGTCTCCTTCTTTGAATTGCCTACTTTGGACTTGTCGATTGAAGTACCTTCACACCCTTTGCTTGTATGCTTTAGCTCAGATTGCTACCTCCTTTCTAAGTTTTTTTGCCCAATCTAGGTTGATTTTAAAGCTTTTGTTACTTTCGAGCTTTTCATGGTCGTTCATTCTTTTGATTAGGATAACTATCTCCATCTGAACCACAACTTTGGTCTCATATACGAGGGAGAATGGGGTTTGGCCCATTGCTTGTCTAAGTGTTGTTCTGTATGCCCACAATACACTGTTTAACTCTTCTGCCTAGTTAGCCTTTTCTTCCTCTAATCTCTTTTTTAACCCCTGCAGTATAGTCCTGAATATTACGTTTCTGAAAAGCTGATGATTCAAGCTGGAGTTATGATGTCTGGTTCTATCCCAACTATTTCTCTAATGGTCTAGCGAAACCGTTTAAATTGTCTTTTAGAATCCCTTTGATGTTATTATACACTTCAACAGGTAGCTCGGCACCTAAAGTTAGGTGTCTACCTGGCTCCACCTCCCCTTTGTTGAGCTCGCCCACAAGCGTTGCATTTAGCTTCGAGCTTTCTTCGGGTATGTCGAAAGGTTGATGCTCATCTGACATTGTATACTTTGTGTCATCTGGTGTAACACCCACCGCCCAATCCCAGGGGACTAGACGACGAATGCCACATTCGGCGCCGGAGTACCATCTTATCTTACTTAATAATCTAAATCATACATTAGAAGTGGCTAAGTTTTCATAAGGAGGCAAGTAATATTTTTTTTTAAAAAACAAGGTTTAAAATGAAAGCTTAAGGAAATTCCTACAAAAATTTCGCAAGGATTTCCCCTAAAAATCAACTTGCCACACCAAAAAAATAGATACACTCCAATATTTATTCCTTCGAACCCCAAAATTCCAAATCAATACAATAAATCACATAGCACTTCTAAATATCACATAAGTAATCTTAGGTACTATCACATTATGATGTCATCCATTCACAAAATCAATTACTAATAATCATACTCTTAGAATTCATATAAAAATGATATTTCTTAATTGATTACATACTTCATTAATTTGCAAACTTAGTGTTTACAATCTCTTACAATATTTTTATACATGCCATATATACATCCTAATACATGTCCTACCCAAAATAAAATCTCCCCTCTAATGCTAAGCCTCTGGTCTTCATATAGCACTCACCACCGGTTGATAAGCGCATCCGATTATCCATAAGTGATCATAGCTTTAACATAACAGAATGACCTGATAAGCCGAGCATGCTCATAACCGGAATAAATCTCATCCTACTACATTTCAATCATGCATATTTGAGCCCAAAACAAAACCATTCTTTCACAAATAATCTTATTTCTTATATATAATTCCTTAGCAAAATATTTCATAACTTAGTACTTATTATTTCAAAATTCTTTAACTTACAACTTGTGAAATTCAACGAAAACCCACTCATGTCCAAGCAAAAATCATACTTTCATAATACCTTTATATACATAGATTAAAATACTTAAAGATCAACATTTAGCAAAACATTTCAAAACCTAAACATTTTTACTTCAAAATAATTTAACTTATAACTTTAAAATATTATCCAATTTTCATACTTATACTTACCAAAATTTATACTTATCAAATATACATACTCAATATATCATGCAATACATAAAACCAACTTAAAGAAACAAAAAGAAACATAAGCCAAGCCTTTTCTTGACTTACAAATTGCCAAAAGTTCTCATTTTTCATATCTATGGAATTCAAAGCTTACATACTCAAAATATATATACTTAAAATAACATAAAAAGACTAAAACCAAGCTTTAAAATGAAGAAATCATGCCTTACCAACTAGAAGGAGGTTCGGCCTCTTTATGAAAACAAAGGGGGAATAGTTTCCTCCATAAAAAAATCTTAATTACTAAATCAAAATCACTACTCAAAACCATTAAAATCACTATTTAAAATAATTAACTTTAAAACCCATTCTCACACATTCAAAACCTTCTTTAAGTCTTGAAAAACTCTTAAACACTAGAATTCAAAGTAGAGGTTTTAACCACCTCTAATTTACTTATTATCAAACTCATTAGAGTCAAATTCAAGCATAAAAACCTAAGAAAACAAATGGCCATTCACCTTAAGTGATTCTGCCACTCTTGGTGTGGTAGGAAAGGGGTTGTTTCCCTTCCAACTATACACTCTACCATACTTGTAAATCATTCAAAAACACATTAACCTTAAAAGAAAATCAAAGCTTGAAGCAAAACCCAAGGCCTTTCCTCCTAAGGAGGTTCGACCATTCATAGATGAAGGGGAAGGAGAGGTTTTTCACCCCATTCAAGTATCTCATCATGCTTAGAAAACATAGAAAATCATCTAAAAACAACCAATTAAGCAATTCCCCAACAAAATCACAAAGAGCTCAAAATTCATTCAAAACCTAAAAATTTGAAACTTGAAGAAAATGAAAGGGGAAGTGTAGTATTATTGCACTAACCTTGTTAACAAGCTTGAATAAGCTTGGAAAGCCTCAATCCTTGGCTTTCTCCTTCCCTTTGGAAGAGCGTTCTCCAACCTCTTCAAAATAGGAAAACTAACATTAAAAACAAGAATTGACAAAAGAAATAGGTGGAGCATGATTTAATGCATCAATTATATGTCCTAACCATGAATTCTACTTATTAATTCACAAAAATCAAAAATGACAACTTACTTACTTTGATGGAAACTCTAAATTCCTTAGCTTTGGACTCCAAATTCTTACTCCTTTTACTTAATTCTTAAGGTTTAATTACTAAACTTTGATCTAATTCATCAATTTTAAGGTAGTTTAGAGGTAGAGAAATTGAAGAAAATGGTGAAGAAGAAGAAGAAGGAGATGGCGTTGGAATAGAAGAGGAAGAAGAGAGAATAGTGTTTTGGATAAGTTGTAGATTTTAAGTAGCAAAGTCAAACTTGGCTTCTTCATTTTATATCAAATGGATGGCTAAGATTAAGTCTCTAGTATTCTCATCCAATGGTTTTAAATATTCACCAAATAATTCTCTTCCAAATATTATTAAACTCCACCAATTAATTATCTTAACTCCATAAAAATAATTTATCAATTTTCATTAATATATTACACTAGAAAACACTATTCATTAAATACTTAAATTCTTAAAAAATATTCATGAAATATTTTCTATCCACTTAAATCATATAAACATATTCCAAATATATTAAATAAAATATAAAGCATCAATAGTAATTTTTTGGACCAAAATAATACAAAGTTCGACTGGTGTTACTATTCACAGACTGGTAATCTACTATTCACCAATAATTTATTACTTACTTTGCCATGAAAATTTATATCTTAACTTTAATTAATTAAGACCAATCACATAAAATCTAATTAACTCCACAAATATTAATTATGCTCAATATCATCATCGGGTCCAAATAATATCATTTTAAGATCCGAAATTTTAGGGCGTTACATCTGGCATTCAAATTATAGGTAGGCCGAGGGTATCCCTTTGAGTGCAACCAACTGTGTATGCTTCCTCAACCATCTTTTGATCTCTCCTTGCTATAACAACCTCATTATTATCAAAGGAAAATTTTAGAGTTAGGCACCTGATGCACGACACCACATCTAGCTCATATAAGGCAAGTCTGCCTAGTATGGCATTATATGAAAAGTGGATGTTTGCCACCATAAACTCTAACTTGAACCTTCTTGAGATACCATATGCTCCAAGCTCTAAAGCTACGTTTATGGATCTAGTTACATGAATTGGCTTTCTAGCAAGTCCGACTAGAGGGATTTAGATAGGCTTCAGCTTCGCCTAATCTAATTTTAAGGCTCTAAAAACCTCCATAGTCAACAGGTGAACCGTGCTACCCTCATCTACTAGGATCCTTTTTACTAAGAAATTCTCTTGAATCCCTTCTACTATTAAAGCATCAGTATGTGGGGCATGCACATGTTCTCCATCCTTCTTAGAAAATAAGATTGGTGGTCCGATGATTAACTTTAGTTAGGGAATATAGAATAAATTTCTCAAGCCCTTATTTTTTTCGTTGAATTACTATCCCCGCCTTGTGTGAATTGTGCCTAAAGTGTTACACTGTTAGCTTGTTTTTCTTTCTTCTCAGTTTCTTTTCGAACCTATCGCACAATATCTTTTAGTTCGCCTCTCTGTATAAGGTGTTCAGTCTCCTTTTCGGATTGTCAACATGCTTCGGTATCATGGCTGATGTCCCTATGAAATTCATAATATATGCTCTAGCCTCAGTAGCCCGTGGTATCTTCTTTCATTTTTCTAGGATAATTAAGTTGAACCTTATCTTCATGATCCCTAATCCAGGATAATATTTTTGAGTGCGACTTGTTCAAGGGGTCTAACTCTTGGTCATGTTGTGATCTATCTTCTCTTGGGTAAGGTGCTTTGACAATGTAGCTAGCTCGTGGATGTCGGAGAGGCAACCATCTCGAGGCGAACATCTCTTGATTAGGGAATGGTGTTTTCTATGCTTAGGCCTTTCTTCCTTAGGCAATCTTTAGTGTTGAGTTTCATAGGCTTCGTCTAACTTTATGTATATATGAGCTCATGCCATGAGCTCAGTGAAGGTTATTAGAGGGTCGATACACAAACTCTCAAATAACTTGTTATATTTATAGTTTTTTTCCATGATACTAGTTGCAACTTTATCATTAAGGTTCTTAACTTACATCATCATTCTCTGAAATCTAGAGACATACTGTCTCAACGTCTCACTATCTTCCCTCTGAAATCTAGATGAGATTTTTTTCGATGGTACACATGTTATGAATCAAGCTCGAAATATTGTGGTCAGTAGAGAAAATGGTTGGATGGATCCTGTTTTGAGAGTCTCATACCATTTTTGGGTTGCCACTTTGAGCGTGATGGGGAAGACCTTGCACATAAATTTCTAGGCTAACGAACCATTTGACACCCTATGCCCTACAGTTACAATTTTCCTTTATCTAGCTTAGATGGTCCTGCTAAGAGTTAATGGGGCTAAGATAACTAAAGAAATTTAATTTGGTATTTTATATGTACCATATCATGTAATTTAGTTATGCTTGTATGAACTTGTTTGTGATATGAATCTATACCACATGTATTATTTGATAAACTTCTATTATAAAGAATGCTTGATGTGAAGTTGGTATGTGGGAATTTTTTATTATCTTATTTGAATTGAGCTAGCTATATATATATATATGTTATTTTTGTTAATTTCTTATGTATTAAATTAGTTTTTTTTCATGATAAAATGATATTATCCAAATGTTTTTGAGTTTTACAATTTTTATATCTTTATTTATGCATTTTTCGAGATATGTTGAGCATAACTAAGCATTTAGCTTAACTCATTGAGTTTTATCATGCATGAGTAGTAGAGTGTAGTTGTCATGTCAGAGGAATGATCTAATTTGACATTAAAGCTGTATTGCCATTAGGTAGATGATCATATTCTTTTTACATTAGATCATCATACATATATTCTTTTAGCATGTACATAAACTTATAGCATATGTATTTGAAAGTTATAAATATTGTACAAACCTATATATGTATATGAGAAACTTTATAAGCTCTTGTTATAGATATATTTGGATATGTATATGAGTTGTTGGATCTAATGAGTTTAGAAGTGATTATTAGTTGTATGAGCTGTTTGTGAAAGTAGTTGTTTGGGGATTTGAGGTTGGATATTATAAAAGTTTTTTTAAAAGTAGGTTAATAGGAAAGAATGCTAAAAATATAAGAACTCTTACAATCTTTTTCTAAAATTTTAATTAACGATAATGCATTTCTTAGAATATTAACAAGTAAAATTTGAACTATACGTAATAACAAATTCACAATATAAGTAATTTTTGGCACAATGTGTGACATCCCTTACTCGGTTTATCCATAGACTGGGTAGGAATGTTACAAATAAAACTAAACATTTCTTAGAGGAAAGGAGAGAGAAAGGGATTATATATTAATTAGAGAATTTAGGGTAGTTTGATTTCTAGAAATATGTAATTACAAATTAAAACCTTAATAATCATTACACTCTTATTAATGAAAAACGAATCTAATAACTGATAATTAATTTTTTGATTACCTACATAAAAAAGGAAAGGTTTAAGGCCACCTTTTGACAGATTATTACTCGAGATCAATGGCTTTTCATCATCTTCTTCTTAGTTAGAAAGAGAGAGGAGCCCTGCATTTATCAAGAAGAAGAGTGTTGGCTCAAAGGTCAACTTTATCTTTAGATTTTGATAATTATGTAAAATAAATAAATTTAATATTATTGTATATGCGAAGTTGTTTATGTAGATTTTTATAAAAAATGCTAAAAAAGGCAAGTTCCTACAATCCAAAATTCTTTGAAGACCTTGAAGATTATTGAAGATCTCTTAGGGGTTAGTATCTTAGGTTTTATTGGAGGATAGAGAGAATATTTTTTTATAAGCACAAAATCTATCTCTCTCTTAAAAATCTTTTTGAAATATTTTTGAAAATTGCCAGAGAAGTCAAATCTTTAATCTTAAAATTCACTTACTTAAATTAAAAAGATTTTGATTTAAATATTTTTGGTCATAAATTTGTAAAAGATATTTTTGAAAGTTTCCTTAAAAAGAGAAATCAAATATTTGATCTTAAAATTCACTTACCTAAATTAAAAAGATTTTGACTTAAATATTTTTGGTAATAAATAAACGAATATTTGTAAAAGATTCATTGACTTTTTATTTTTGGAAGGCTATATTTTTATTTTTAAAAAGTCAACATACTCATTAAAGCAATATCTTCAAATAGGATCTTCATTTTGAAAATGTGCTGGTTTTGTGTAAGAGCAAGAATTCACTGCTTCAAGAGATATTTTTTAAAGCTCTCTCTGTCCTCTTCATTTTTTTTCATTTATTTGCTTCAAGAGATATTTCAAAAATCACAAATCAAAGGTTGAATTTACGAGGGAGTGGCTGAGTTCGCATGAGAGGAGGAGCCGGTGGCTGAGACGTCGAGCGGCGGTGGCTAGCGCAACTGCTACGACGGTTGGCTCTGGTTCGCATGAAGGAGGTGGCTAGAGAAGAGGTGAACGAAGGAGTTGAAGGTGAGACGTGGCTGGTGTGGTGCTATAAGTGGTGGCGTAGTGAGAGGGAGGCAGAGACTGTGGTGGCAGCGCAGTGAAAGGGAGGCAGAGACTGTGGTGGCGGTGCAGTGAACATGAGAGAGAGAGAGAGACTGCGATGGTGGCGTTGCTATGGTGGCCAACGGAGTAGTGGTGGTGTTGCTAGTTTTTGTGCAGAGAGAGAGTGTGAAAGAAAGAGGGACGAGAAGGTGAGAGTGAGAGAGATAAAGGGAAGGGTAGCGTGAAATGAAGAAGAAAGAAAGAAATAAAAAGAAAGAAAATGAAAAGAAAGAGTGAGAGAGATAAAGGGAAGGGTAGCGTGAAATGAAGAAGAAGGAAAGAAATAAAAAGAAAGAAAATGAAAAGAAAGAAAGGAAAGGAAAAAGAAGGAAAAAAAAGAAATAATTATTGATAAATAAACAAACCGCTCACGTAAATTTGTCGAGGAAAAATAATAATGGTGCACAGTAATTACATAAAAAATATCTGGTTCAGGATCAATTTAAATTAACTTGATCCAATTCAATAATTGGTCTGACTTTTAATTGATTTAACAATTTTTCAATTGATTTCAAGGTGAATCAAAATGGTTTCGGTCTCAATAAATATTACGTGACGTAATATTATTAGTTAAAACAATTAAATTTAAATAGAAATATTTTAAAATAAAAATTTCAGGTATTACTTTATTAATGCGATATACCTTTTAAATAGAATTTCACCCAAATCTATTGATAAGATTCCATATAAGATATGGGCCAACACGCTTATATGAAGTGTTTGGAATCTGATAAGCTATGGGCTGAACTAGATAAATGTAAGTTTTTGGGACATCCAAAAGAAATTATTGAATATTATTTTAACCATCTTATTGAGAGAAAAATATTCATATCAAAACATTCTACCTTTCTAAAAAAGATATTTATCTTTAAAGGAAGCAGTGGGACCCATGGATAACTTAAAAAGTTCAAGAATCTAAAACATATATTAAAGATGGAACTAGAACAAAAACAGTCAAAATATATTAGTTAAAGAACCACGATATAAATTTGTTAGGATGAGTCGTACTCTTACAAAGGTTGAACCTTCTTGTGGAGACTCAAGCCTAATAAATATAAAGGAGAAATGTTTGATATTTTTACTTGCAATTATAGTATATTGTGATTATGAAATTTGTCATATTGATAACAAAATTACATTCTTAATTAGCAAGTCTAATTATTTTTGAATCAAAATGATTTCTTAATATAATATGCAAACTGCAAAAGTCCATTGGTAGACTTAAGCAAGTCTTTACGGAATAAGAAAATCTGTTTTAATGAAATAATCAAAATAGTTTAATTACATTATAAATGTGGATGATCTTTGTGTGTATAAGAAGGTCATTGGGAGCAGAATGATATTTCTTATTTTATGTATTGATAACATATTATTAATGGGAAAGTACATTCTACTACTATAAAAGTTTAGTCATCCAAGAACGTCTCCATTAGAGAAGTGGTTTATATACTTGGTATTAAAATATATATGGATAGATTTGATAGGCTGCTAGGACTATCTAAATCCCCCATATGTTGATAAAGTGCTAAAACAGTTTAGCATGGAGGAATCCAATAAAGGATATCTGCCGTATATCAATTTGATCTAGGTAAAAATCACTAGGGTACTGTTAAAACTATCCTTAACTATCTAAAAATAAGTAATGATACTTTTCAGTTATGAAGAAACTAATAAACTAAGAGTTCACGGATACATTGATTCCATAGGATAAAACACATGGATAATGAGCTTTAATGCAAGTGGAAAAATGTTAGTTATATGCCCTATAGTCAATTTGATTAGTTATATTTAAAATATAATATTTCATGTAATAAATATTTTATTATTACTATAAGGCATTTATTTATCTTTTATATTCTGTTAATTGAATCTTGGTCAAAGATGAAGTCCACAAGACAATACTGCTTTGCAAAATAAATTATAATGTAGTTATAATTATAAGTTTTATATGTGCATTAAAGCAATGTCTCTAAATATTTCTGGTTGATGTTCTTCTCATTATTAGACAATTATTAGAGTTGTTGAGACTAGTGCATATTATGTTCTTTCCTTAAAGAAGCAGTTGTCCTCATAAGCTAAGATATATGTGATATCTAAAACTAATATGTAGGTGTTTATTATTTAAACAAGTCCACTGAATTGACCTGCATGAGAATTTCATATGAAGAGTTACTTATGTCTATGGAATACTCAAGTGATGGTTGTGTAAGTAATCCTTTGACTTGAGATTACTAAGCTATTTTATATTGGGATGATTATGTTTTAATTCTTCGTTCACATTATTCATTATATGAATAATAAGCAATGATTAATTGGACATAGTAGAAACTGTATGGAGATACTTGTGTAATTAAGAGAGGATTCATCACCCTAGGTAAATTAGAGAAAATGTTCTAATTGTTCTCAATTACTATTGATTAAGAAATTCTTGCTTAAGATAGAATGAAATTAGCAAATTAGATTTTGAATTTCATTCAACTAATCAATGGCTAAGATTAAGAGAACTAATCTGATTTAATAATGTAGACACACTCCATGCCTAATTACTAAATCAGAATATTAATGATGAAGGGATATTAATTACACTGATAAATCATGCACTGAAAGGTTAAGTTAAATCACGTTGACTTTCTAAATATTTGAGTAATCTTGATATGTTGCTAGACAATATACTTGACCTTCAAATATTAATTGATTAATTTATATTTGTAGTAAACATATTTGGAACCTAAAAGATCACATACATAAGAATGGATATGAGAAAGTGAAAACGATAAATCGAATCAAGTATAATTTGATTACAAATAAGTTTTGTCGAGTTAAAAGACAAAATTATAATTATTTTTTTATTATAATTTTACTTAGATTATTAAGTATTGACTTAATTGATTTATATATGAAATTTATTAAGATAAATTTTAGATTAAATAAACCAAATACTTTAATTATGATTTATTTATTTAAATAGTTAAATAAATAAATACAATTAATTAAATTGAAAATCCTATTAGCATATATATTACGATTTCTTTATTTAAATTGTTTAAATATTTTAATTATAATTTATTTATTTAGAAGGTTTAAATAAATAATTATAATTTATTTATTTATGACTTAGAGTTTTTCTATATAAGGTTTAAGAAACAGTAT
Source organism: Jatropha multifida (assembly GCA_948099535.1). Taxonomy (NCBI): domain Eukaryota; kingdom Viridiplantae; phylum Streptophyta; class Magnoliopsida; order Malpighiales; family Euphorbiaceae; genus Jatropha; species Jatropha multifida. The sequence continues at coordinate 21,875 of CANUEX010012617.1, forward strand.
AAACTGCAAGAGTTGTTACTCATAGCCACAAAATAAAACAGAGAACCTATAATAGTTGACACCATCATATACTCTAATTTCTCAATCCTCTAAAATAGTTTTAGAGTTTTTTGATTTTCCATTCGTGTGGATACTACTAAAAGTTGGACGTAGAGTTTTTTGATTGTCCATTCGTGTGCATACTACTAAAGGTTGAATGTTTGTATGGCTTGTGACAATCTAGTTGCGTAGATCGAAATTTTGAAGAATCTGTAAAAGAGATACTGTTCTAAACAAATTTTTATTATTTTATTTATTTAAATGGATCCCTATTGGTATAATTATATGTTATAATCATATTATTCCGTTGCATATATCTATCTATATATATATAATCCTGAAGCAAAAAAAAAATTTTAAAAAGCTGACATAGAACTCTCATATTTGAGTATTGCTTTTTATCTTTTTTTTTATAAATTTTCTAAATTTTTAATAATTTTTCTACATTTTTATTTTTATATCTATATATATCTATATCTAAAATTTAAAATTTTGAATAATTAAAACTTTAAAATTTTTTAATTATTAATTTTAAAACTTTAAAACTTTGAAGTTTTGAATTTAGAACTTTACAAACTTGAATTTTTAAATTTAGAATCTTAAAAATTTTTGAATTTTTTTTCTTATCAATATACCTATATATATATATCTTTTTCAATATTTATTTTTTACAATGGTTTTCTTCTTATCTTTTATCATTTCTTTCAATTATTTTGTTTCAATTTTATAGCTTTTATTTTGTTTTATGCATATGTTAATGTTGTTTTTTAAGTTTTGATTAGCAAAAAGATGACAAGCACAACTTCAATCTATATAAATACCACATTTTTTTCTCCAACTACAGTAATGTTAGTTTAATTCTTTAATTTTTTTATAATTTTTTAATTTTATGAAATGATCTATATACAAAAAGAAATGTATGCAGGAAGAAGCGAATATAGAGCAAAGATAAGAGCAGAAAAAAGACTGATATCAATTAAATCTCATTATTTTGATAACTTATTTTTTATCTTAGTACAATTAATTTTATGATGTTCATATATATGTTATGAATTTTTTTCAATTTATTTGTGTAGTTTTTATGCTTATAAATAAAATGTCAGTTTTATTTATTTATTTATTTATTATTATTATTATTATTATTATTATTATTATTATTATTATTATTATTATTATTTTGCTCTTTCTTTCTTTTATTTGTTTTGCTTCTAGGTAGGATGTTAAAGAGAAATCTAAACATTAAATTTAATAAATAGATTTAAAAAAACAAAGGGAGCTAATAAAATAATACCTACTAAATTAAAAAAAATACATTTAATAAATTAGAAAGATAAATAATTGACATTCTTATAATTTCAATTTAAATTTTATTATTTGATTATTAAAAAATTATATATAATGATCATATTTTCAAATTAATATTCATTTATGATAATTATTTATATCTATATTCAATTTTAAAACTTTTTTATTAAATCATTTAAGATATTTTTTTAAATTTAAAAATTTGTGCTTGTTTAAAATAATTATCTATATTCATATTTGATTTGACTATTTAATTTTTTTCCATCTATTTACAATAATTTTATATTTTTATATCTATATATCTTTATTATT